>CM030365.1:202410618-202683016 GCA_017893485.1 Hemerocallis citrina
CAACACACACAATTTGTAAGTAACTTTGAAGTTCCTACATTTATCAAATTGTTAAAGATTTTCCAATTAAACGAATTATTAGCACTATCTAATTCATAACAATTTAATTGGAGATTCAATTTTATAGTCAAACCTATAATGTATCAAAATAAATATTTGATTCTTAGCACATAGTCAAAACAGTTATTCAAGCATGTATTTAAATAAACAATGGTTAACACGGTTTTGAACTTTAACACTTGGCAAAAACAATTAATAAGAGGTATATGCTGGTAAGGAACTTATTTTTAATTTAGATCTGATCCAGTCAAAATATATTTGGATCTAGTCCAAACAGCATCCTCACTACCTGCACTATCCCGTAAAAAGAATTTCATCTACATATCGTATTGTGATTTCATCTTCAAATTGTTAAATTCAAAAATATCGAATGTCGCTAGTTTTGGAATCTTGTATGCTCAATTCAATTTTTCCATCTTAAAAAATAAACAGTAAATTCCAAAATCTAGAGGGTCTTTTCTGAATAATTACTACTAGCGTAATTACAGTAAAATGAAGGGTTTTTCTGTAAAAACTGTGTAATAAACAATCAACACAGAAAATAATATTAAAGAATAAGCACAAATCTTAAATTTTAGTGTGAACCGTATCTTGATAAAAAAATATGGGTTAGATGTGAATCGGAAGTACAGTGCGAAGATCCCGTCTTTTTCCCAAAACACCGAACAATAACTAAGGACCCATCAAAATTGTAGTCAATAATCATATCCCAGTTGATCCTGAGCACAGCAAGGATTCTATATCAGGCCCGAACACACACCACCAAAAGTTCAACCAATGAGAACCCAGGTTTAGGTCAGATCTGAGTCAAATTCATGTTATAGATCCCCTCTTCAAACCCAAACACAAAACACCCAAATCCTCCAATGAACAAATCAGATCTGATTTAACAATTAACCAGATCACACACAGTGATCGGGAAGAGGAAGGGGGAAGGATTAGCAGTGTGGTGGCTGGTGACGGTGACCCCGTCGACTCGCGGTGGCGACGGTTGGCCTGGGGCGGCGGTGGCCTGCGTCGACATCGACCACAGCGGCGGCGACGGTAGGTGCCTGCGACGACGACTTCGATGGCGACGGTATCCGACGAAATTCATCTTTGACGATATCTCTCTTAATCTCAAAATTAAAATGTATAATATCTTAAGATTGTTAGAGATTATGAGAGAAGTTAGGGTTAGGGTTTAATATCCCATTGACTTAAGATATTGTACCTTACTTATCATAATTGGAATATCACAAGGGCACAACCTCTAGACCAGTATATATGGGATTAAACTGGGTTTAGGGTACTGGGCTTTAAGCCCCAGTCAACCCGGTCCAACAATTAACAGATAACACGTGCAAAGCACGTATTGCCCCCATAGGATATTATACACAATAATATTCTATTATATTGAGAATATACCTATATATCCAACAATATCAGTGTCAGAGCCGGTCTTGAGTTCCCGGGGCCCAAGGCGAAAGGCCCAAATAATTATTTTTTGAGCCCCTGAATACAATTAAAAAAATTACGCGCAAAATACGTGCCTATTTTTACAAGGGAAATAAAAATTTGGGAGCCCCTCAAATGTAAAAAATCTGGGGGCCAGAGGTGGCCGCCTCACCTGAGGGCCGGCCCTGATCAGTGTATATTACATTTCTCAATTTCTCAATTACTTCTGGCCGCAAAGCCTGCCTGCTCCTTTACAAAAGACGATGATATTGAGTTAGGGGGAGAGTCTTTAATTATGTCTCATTTATGTTTTATCAAATTCCTGTATATATACTAATCCTGCAGTTTTATCTTAAAATAAACTAATATAGAAATACTGAAATAGCCAATTAACTGGATGAATATTAGAGCCTGCTCGGCTGACTCAATATCTCAGATTCAGAATTCATATCACAGTAAAACTGTAATTCTTGTTTAATAGTCAGTAAGTTTAGTAATAAAACACATATAATTGGGATTGAATTTTGTGTTGCTGTTAGTAGGAGTTGTTTCTGATATGATTTTGCCAAAGAAAGGACCTACAAACACTACTTTATGTAAATCAGCCTCTCGGCCCAACAATTATTATAATATCTGGTTGACCCTAAGAGCATCTCTAACCCCATAACACCAAAACGATACCGATGTATCTTTTATATCAAAATAGTGTAACAGTAACTTTATTTTCAACTCATAATATTATTTCTGACAAAAAAAAAAAATCTTTGCATATTTTTTTTTTTACCTACTTTTTATATAATTTTTTCTAATTACCTAGCTACTATTTATCTTTTCACCAATTTGTCACATATAATTTTTTTATGAATTGATCCAATAATATGTATCATTATTTAACAAAGTTGTAGAAACTATAGATGAATAACTTATATTTTATTAACTAAAATGAGTCATCTACAATTAATGTATTATTTTAAAATAAATTTACATTAACAAAAATAATTGTGAACCAAAACATAATATTTAATAATTAAAAATAACACAAATGTTAAAAATATATATTTATGGTTTAATTAATCATCTGAATTAGTATACTTCTCTCACAAATAATCAATTAATGCTGTAACACCCCGCAAAATTGAAAATTACAATTTTGCCCCTGGGTGTTACGCACGTATATTCTGTAACATGTTTTCACCACGTATTTTGATTACCAACTATTTATACATTTTCCGTATTGATTTTTCCATATTCTGAGTCAACAAAAATATAATATTTCAATCCTTGTATATTACGTGGTTTCTACGTGTTTTCAATGCACGTATTAATTACATATTTTCCGCCGCCACAGGTGGTAATTTCTGGGTTTCAATTATTTATGTTTTCAATTATATTTTTATAAAACGGAAATTTATTTTTTCTCCCTATTTTTATTAAAATGCATTTTTCGATTTTCTGCACGTATAATGCACGTGTTCTCTACGTGTAGTGATTTCATCATGATATATATATAAATTAGTAGATATAATTTTTTTTATATTGTTTTCGATTATATTTAATAATTTTTCATCAACAGAGTCGATTTTCGCATTTTTTGATATTTTACGTGCGACGCACGTATTTGTTTCGGTGCGCGCATCCTTTCTCGAAATGAATTAAATGAAATGTGTGCACATTTAATTATAAATTTTAATTAAACAAATTTTCTTAATAGCATAAATATGTGGTATATAAATGTTATATATATATGTGGGTTGATATGTATAGTTTGTATATTAATATGTTATGAAATGGAAATTATGAATGAGGGCCCACGGGTTCTTGAACAGCACTAGTGTGCTGTTGTGTTGGTAATAGGATTTATTTCTAAATGGTGTATATTGTATTATGAGAGGTAGGGGCCCACGTTGAAGTGCATATGTGCATATGCATATTTGGAGAGTTGGGTATAACCGGTTTTCTTCCCTAGGATTGGCCGGTTGGAGTTGGGAAGGAGAGAAGATGGGAGTTGAGATTTTTAAAGAGGTAGAAGTTATAAGGAGATGAAGAGTTTAGGAGTTTTGAGGGTTATAAAATGTGAAGGGTTGGAAATTAAATTTAGTAATTTATTAGGTGTGTAATTTTGTAATTTGAACCCTAGCAAAATCCTATAAATAGCCCCATCCTCTTCTCTTTTGTCCACAACAAAAAAAAAAAAAAAAAAAAGAATAAGAAAGAAAGAGAGAAAAGAAAAGAGAAGTAAGAAAGAAAGAAAAAAAAAAAGAGTAAGAGAAGTAGTGTTCTTGTGCTTGGAGGCTATTGCTAGGAGGAGAAGATGAGCTAGAAGTGCTTGTGAAGTTAGGAGCAAGGAGGAACCCGTTCCTTGTAGTTTTTCAACCTTCAAATTAAGGTGGGTGTTCTCTTACTTTCTAATTTTTAGAATGTGCATGATAATAAAAATGAATAAGTAGTTTTGAGGAATAACTATACTATGAATGTGGTGAGACTAATAGTGAATCATGCTATGTTGACAAATGGATTAACATTATGTTTGTGGGTGTTCTCCTACTTTCTAATTTTTAGAATGTGCATGCTAATAAAAATGAATGAGTAGTTTTGAGGATTAACTATACTATGAATGTGGTGAGACTAATAGTGAATCATGCTATGTTGACAAATGGATTAACATTATGTTTGTGGGTGTTCTCCTACTTTCTAATTTTTAGAATGTGCATGCTAATAAAAATGAATGAGTAGTTTTGAGGAATTTTAACTATACTATGAATGTGGTGAGACTAATAGTGAATCATGCTATGTTGACAAATGGATTAACATTATGTTTGTGGGCGTTCTCTTACTTTCTAATTTTTAGAATGTGCATGCTAATAAAAATGAATGAGTAGTTTTGAGGTGATAAAATAGAATAACTATACTATGAATGTGGTGAGACTAATAGTGAATCATGCTATGTTGACAAATGGATTAACATTATGTTTGTGGGTGATCCTATACTTTCTAAATTGTAGGGAATGCATGCTATTATGATTAATGAGTAGTATAAATTTTGATGTGATAAATTAGAGAGCAAGTCCATGTTTTTAGGTATGCTAATTTGTAGAAATGTTAATATTGATTAAGAAACAAAGTGTGATCATGTTGTTTGGAAATAAGAACAAAAGTACGGAGAAATTGTCATTGTATGAAACTAGTGATTGTGAAAATATTAGAATAGGTTTCCCTTATGTTTAAAGAGAAATTTTTGTAAAGTAAAATGGGTATACATAACTTATTTTAACTTGTTGTAATAGAATATAAATTTTTCATAGTTTGATTAAAATGAAGAATTTCAATTCATATAATAAAAGAGAAGAAATAGATTTGAACTTTAGATGTATTATCAAATATGAATTTTTAATACACGAGTTTCTGTTAATTTTCAGTCTAATTAAATTATTGTAGACTAATGAAAGATTTGATTAAAAGAGAAAACTAAGTTTTACGAGATCAATGAAATAACACGAAATGGGAACAAAACCTTTCGGTTTTCCTGTGAGTTGTTGGGTACGGGTAGCCTAGTGGCCTGACGCTGCGCTGGCTTTCTTGTTTTTCTCAAGTTCGAAACTTGATAAGCGCAAACTCTTTTTGATTTGTTCTAAGGTATCCCACGCCCAACGTAGGGTATAAGAGGATCTGGAGTTAAAAAATTGACACAGAGTCCATTCGGACTCTTGGCTTTCGGTCTGTGTTTTGGGTCTTGGCTGATGGGTCACGGGATCAAATCCCAACAGCCCCTTTTCTTTATTATGTTAATTTTTTTAGTATTTTCCAAATGATTTTAAGGATACAAATGCAATTAAATATTTGGAGAATAATCTAGGGTACATAAAATGTGATGGAAAAATCTACAAATAAGTTTAAAGGTCTACATGTGTATATTTGAGATAATAAAAGAAACTTTGAGATAGATTGATATTTGTCTTCAAAAACTAAATTGTTGAAGAACGTGATTTGCATTAATAGAAGAAAAGTAAAATGTAGATTTGTAAATTAATTGTATTTGATGGGATTATTCATTTGTGTTGCATACTTGACTATTTAAATTGCAAATGAGATGGCAAGTGATAAAATTATGTTTGTGAAAGGGATAAATTTTTGTGAGATTGATGTTGAATGAAATGGTTTCATGAAAAAGAATTATTATTATTAAGGAACTATGAATAGTGCTAAACGAGACATAGAACAAATTATGGATAAGTTAGAGACATGAATATAATAAGTTAAGACATGATTATTAAAGGGTATGTGTACCCATGTTTCTTGTGCATGAAAGATTCATGATTTAGAATTAGTAAGACCTCGGTTACCGGTAATTTTGAAAGAAAGATTTTGATTTCGAGATAATGTCGTCGGGCGATCTCGTATTTTTGTGAACAAATCCGGTATGAGGTAAAACTGATTCTAGGGTGATAACCTATTCATGTCTTGAACTAAAAATAATTAGGCACTTAGGTGAAGATGTAATAAACTTGTGCAAACGTAAATGGGTGCTTCTATATAGTCGGCGGTGGATCTCCGTGGCTATAGACCCAGTTGGTGGACTGTGGTTGCTCCGTAGGAGATGAAATGTATTTTATCCGGGACTTAGGGTAGTCGGCGGATGTTTACCATACTCCAAAGAATATGTATATACCGGGGCTAGAGGGGCATTTACGGGATCATTCTCACGATATAATAGCCAGGGAGGCTGGGATCTGTTATTATTGCCAGGGAGGCTGAGATCCGTATCTGTGAAATAAATCTAAAACTTGTTTTATTACCGGGTAGTCTCATGGCGAGGGATCGAACCCTTCAATATGGAGTACGTAGGCACTTGCCCTCAGACCTATGTAGTATGGGATGCATAGAATCTGAACAAGTGTGCATTGATGTCATCCTAGTGTAGAATTGTGTGCATTAGGCATTAAGGCATGACATACACTTATATTTAGAATAATCACCTTTCACACTTTACTTGTTCATTCAATCTTTTTTTGTGATTTGTTAAAGTATGAGATCGTTATACTATTCCCAGCATAGAGAGGATAGCCGTGTATAACATTTCGTCAGTTGTAAATAACTGACGTGCCCACAGATTGACATGCAGGTAAAGGACCATTCATGGAGTTATAAAGTGGATATGCTATTGCTATATGAAAGTTAAAAATGTTGCAAATGATGTAAAATTGTACAAGTTATATTTTTGTCTTTCAACTGTTGTAAGTTTTATTTCTTCCGCTGTGTAAAAACCAAGTGTAAAGGAACTCTGGTGTAGTATTGAAAAAGTTTTAAAATTTCCTTGTAAAATTGTACGAAATGAAGTAAAGATCCTGTGAAATCTCGAATTTATCCTTATTTGAAATTCGGGGTGTTACAAATGCATTACGAAGAGCAATGCGAGCATTTTCTGGGGAGCAATAAATTGTTGAATCTTGTATGATGATGAAAATTTTGGTGGTACTTCATCTCAATGACCCGTTGGGGTGAAAAAGGCCAAATTTAAAAAAAATGATGAAAAATGAACGATATTCAAAAAGATAATCGACGACTGCTAGAGATGTTAAAATATGCTAACTTCGAAAGACAGGAACAACTGGAAATTCAGCTGCAACATTTGGTCTTCACAGAAAGGAAATAAGAAAATAAAATTTTATTAAAAGACTTGAATTTTATTTTTGATCCAAACATACGTGAGTACTTTTGAGCTGAATACGAAATATTATTGAAACAAGAGTTCAACAACAGCAACAAGAAGGGCCTTCTTCTGCTACAAAAGCTTTTGACCAATATTTCAATGATAGATCCGGAACTGAATTACTAGAATTCCAAATTGTTGGTCCATTTTATGTTATGTTGTTGCATTATGTATTTTGCATTATGTTGTTAGTGCACGACTTTAAATTGAATATTTATGTAATTTTAATTAATGTTAATGTAAATGTTTGATGTTTTTATACTGTAACTGAAATTTGATATTATTTTTAAAAATTAATTGTACTCTATATAAAATTAAGTAAAATATAGGACACAAAAAATTATTTTAAAATTTTTGGTAATAAAAAGTAATTAATTTTGCTATAAACTATACTATTGGGAAAAAAAATTTACTAAACTTTTGTGGGGATTTTTTAAATACTAGAAGAAAAAAAAGAGGAAAGTGCCCGTTGGTTGAATAGTAGTACCCATATATGGTGTGCTACTATTCATTCACACTATTCATATCAGAATGGCGTGAAAAAATGGCGTGGCGTTGGAGTTAGACAATTCATCTTTTTCAGGCTATTATAGCGTGGGTTAGAGATGGCCTCAAGATGAGATGGTGTAGAAATCATATAAGAGCATTTGTAGTCGTTGGCCAAATATCCAAAAAATGAATAATTTAGCCAAAAATCATTTGTAGTCGTCGGCCAAATACCCATTTTTGGGGTGAGAAGTGAACAGTAGACTGTCAAATTTGGTAGCGAATTTAGCTTTTTCCATATTTTAGAAATCAGAATATGATTTACTGTTTAGAAGTCGGACAGTGGATGATATGCCGTCTGTTTTTTTTTATAAATGGTTGGATGGGATATGCGTCCGGATTATTAAAAAAAAAAGAAAAGAAAGATCATCTTCCGTTTGTGAAGATAGAATAAAAAATCAAATGTGTTGGACGGCACATCATGTGTCGTCCTTCACAAATTTTTTTTTTCCTTTTTTTATAATTTCAAGACGACAGATCATCTGCCGTCATTCACAATATTTTAAAAAAAAAAATTACGCAGACCTTCAAACGGTATATCATCTTTCGTTTCGTCAAAAAAAAACCAATTCTTGAGTATAGACGACTGCAACGTTTCAGCTATTTGCTATTTTCAAAATTGTCATATACCCATTTTTTAACTTAACAACTATAGATGCTCTAAGCCTACATTCAAAGAATAATTATTATTATTATTATTATTATTATTATTATTATTATTGTTCTTTTTTGCTTTTGCTAGCTTTAGGACCCACAAGTCAAATTACTGGCTGTAAAGATCACCCAAATGTGGTGGCTGCAACATAAACAAACTTCTTCCCAACCAAAGAAAAGGAAGCTGAAATCTTTAGATTCTTCATGGTCATCAACTTTAGAGGGAATTTTAGGTTGTGATTCTTCATGGTCATACACGTTTAAGCCTAATCAGCGATGACTGAATTGAACATGATTGACAGTGTGTAGTTGTCTGATTGTTGTTCCTAGTACCCTAATCACACCTTTACACATCTGGTGTCTTATCCATCTCTCCCCGTTATTACACATCTTTCTTCCACCGTATCTGTCCTCTGATAAAGTTTTAGTGGATCCTGATTGATTGAACTAGGCTAGCTCTAGCTGTACAAGCCTAGATTAAAGTTCATCGGTGGATTTGACCGTGATTTGCACGTTTGCAAACGCTACTGATGGAAGAAAGCCCATATATATATATATATATATATATATATATATATATATGTACCATTTCAGGCATCTCATTTAGTCATTTTCTTTGTAAAATAAATAAACATTGACACGGAGAATATAATAGTGTCTCCAGCAAATAGAGTAGTCGTTCAATCCACAACAACCAAAGTTGGTAGCAAATATTAGTTTTTCAATTGTTTGAATATAATGTAGAGCAATCTGATTGGTACAACGGAAGTTTTTAGGCACTGAGATATGCGATATCCGATCACAATGAACAACCAAGAAACAGTATAGTGTTGGATATATAGGTATATTCTCAATATAATAGAATATTATTGTGTATAATGTTCTATGAGGCAACACGTGCTTTGCACGAATTATCTGTTTAATTGTTGGACCGGGTCGAGTGGGTATAAAGCCCAGTACCCTAAACCCAGTTCATCTCATATAAAAGCTGGTCTAGAGGTAGTGCTCTGTGATATTCCAATACTGATAAGCAAGGTATAATATCTTAAGCGGCTATGAGATATAAATCCTAACCCTAATTACTCATCTTAAACTAACATATACTACATCAAACACAAAAGTACACAAATTTATCATGGTTCGACGAACCTAATTCGGCGGAGAAATAATCGAGATATTATTCAGTTAGAGATGATACTAGTTGCAATACTCTCACCAAGAACCTGTCAAACTCTCAAGCCTCACTAAAAGATACTAAGTTGTTTACATTAAAAATTCTCATATGAAGTACTCTCATCTCATGGAGGTCATTACAGTAATTTATAAAGATCTAAAAAAACCTAAATTGTAGTCTTGATCTTTTATCGTTTGATAAACCTTGATGAGAAAGTCATGCGATGGGAGCCATACGATATGGCTTGAAGAAGAAACTGTGATCAAATAAATCTCTAAAGATTTGACCCATATGTTGTTGTCTTCCACTTGCGATCGACTATCCCAAAGTGACAGTCGACTGCTTTGATGTCCAGAGCAAACAGAGAGCTCTCAATTAGGTTGCAGTCAACTGCTAAAATAGAAGTCGACACTCACTGCGGCCGACCTCTATTTTAGCGGTTGACTAGCATCTCCTAGGCAACCAATCCAACACCTCCTTTTGGACTCCTTTCTTCGTTTCATCCCTTACTCTTCACATCGAACCTAGTATGTAAGTCATAATCTCTATCAATCTTCACATTGGATTACATACTGACTGTTTCCACACTCGAGTGATTTATTGCTTCTAGACTCTTCCCTATTTTCTCTTGTAAACAACAAGATTCAGTACCTTTTTCTGCTAAACGAATTTACCTCTACCTGTTATTTTTCCAGTTGTATGTCCTCTCAAGGGCATACCTTAGTAGGTGTTAACATGGAGACGTCATCCTCCGCACGAACCCCACTTACCTCGAGGCATTCTCCACCTCTTGACAGTATTCAAAGGTTGTGATCTCGCTTCAGTGATTCTAGCGGCAAACTAGATACTTTAGGAACGTTGGACTTAAAAATACTTTGCTAAGATTTTCTGTTCCTACAAAGTTTGTAGAGGTTGTGCTAAACACCCCTCCTTTCCCTCATCACCTTACGGCGACCTTCCCAAACTGATGGAAGTCCACCTCGGGCTATGAACCTGCAGCCATGTGCTACAAGAATTCTCAAGGATATTAGATTTTGCTTCAAGAAAGGAACATGCATGACCTTCTTCAATGTGACCATCTTTCCAAATGGCATCTCCAACTCAATTGTTTCCTCACCCACTATGTCACACTCACCAGTCCCTGTCCTCATAGAACGATCTGTTGTAGACTTGTAAGTAGAAAACATCTTCCACTTAGAGTAAATATGAGAAGAATTACACGAATAAAAAAATCAAACAGAATCCACATCTATAGAATTTGAAACAAGAAGACATTTAAAGTTTTTAATACCCCGTATTTGTGTGTGTGTGTGTGTGTAGGGAAATGCTCCATTGAAAACGTACTGTAGCGTGGAAAACATGAAAACATGCCTAGAATTGGGCCTATAGAATTTGATGGGCCTATAGAATTGGTTTATGGGCTTGAGCTTATGAGAAATGATTATGGGCCATACTCTTGTAAATTATTTATTATAACATTATGAATTTTTTTCAGTGCATTCATTTTCATAATGTCTTTCTTTTTCGCATTTGAAGCATTTGCATCCTTTTCGAAATTTAGGAAATCTACTTTTTATAAACCTTTTTGGTTTAGAATAATTATTCTTTTGCCATTTTTTTCTTGAATTCTAGTTTCTACATTTTTTTTGTAATTTTATATTTTTTGGAAGGTCTATTTATAACCTGTATTTAGTAGAGTTTATATAATAATAATAATAATAATAATAATAATAATTATTATTATTATTATTATTATTATTATTATTATTAGATGGGCATATAGAATTGGTTTATGGGCTTGGGTGTATGGGAAATGATTATGGACCATGAAGAAGTATGTTGGCTGGTTGTGCATGGATGTGGGGCCCGGTTGGAAATGCTTGGGCTGTTGCATGTGAGCATGCTCTTCACATGAGGGTGAGGTGTGTTTGTGTGGGAATGATTTGGATTCAGATGTCCCACATCGACCATAAGGTGAGAAATTGAGTGAGTATATAGATTAAGCTTATGATCATAAGGTATCTAATAAGTTATAGCAATTTTTGGTGAGGCAAACTTGTAGTGGGCCGTTTCTAGAACTTGCTTTTCACGTGCACACATGCGTAGGCACGTGCGCAGCTGAGCAGGCTCGGTAAAGTTATCAACTTATTAAGCGACACTAACTATGTTGGCACCCTTCGATTCAACAGCTTGTGATAATTCCTCCTGTAATGCTCTTTTCCTTTGCAATGGTGGCAACGGATCCCGCCTTTACAAGCACTTTCTCTTCTAATTGAAGTTTCCTTGACTGCCATGCAACTTAGAGAAGTAGACCATGATTTTTGAGTTTTCTTCCAAAGTTCATCATCCCTCAAGCTCTTGATCACACCGGCCACCGAGAGCTTCTCCTTGGCAGATTTTCTGTGCAGCAAGGTGGTTATCAAATGCTCGTATGAATCTGGCAGTGAATATATCAAGTTAAAAGTTTTATCCTCTTCACTATCATTTGCGTTTATCGCTATGATCATGAAGAGCGATACATTCCTTCATTGAGAAACGAAATAGTTTTATCTTCTAGTACATTCGATCCAGTAAGACAATCCCAAATAGTCAATTATGAGTCTCACCCACAAACTCATCACACTTTTCTCCCAAGAAAGTTGCACTTGACTTCGTCAGCCAATGATAGCCGGATTAAACTCAAGGCTTTTAAACAAATCTCATCATACTTTGCCTGATTCATGCTGGATGGCTTCTCCTTATCTCCTTCTAGGGCAAGATCAAGCCATATTGAACCAATACGACATACATGTCCACCTTCCAAATATTAAAGTTGATTTTATCGTTGAATTGCTTGATCTTCAGAAAACCATGTCTGTCATCTTCAACAAGGACCTCGAGCAAGTCTTGTTCTGATACCACTTTGTAGAGAAATCTAATTGTTGCGGCAGAAGTCATGCGACAACCGACCACAATGAACAACCAAGCAGTAGTAGACCACACCAAACACAAAAGCACACAATTTTGTCTTGGTTCGACGAACCTAATTCAGGGAAGAAATAACCAAGATATTATTCAGCTAGAGATGACACTAAGTTACATTACTCTCACAAAAAAACTATTTATCTGTTAAGCCTCACTAGAAGATACTCTGCTGTTTACAATGGAAAGTTCTCATATGAATTACTTTCCTCTCTTCGAGGCCAAAACCTTAGGTCGTAGTAAAACAAAGATAACCTATTTGAGAAAACCAACTTAACTCTTTCAATAATTTAAGCAATATAAATCACAAATAATCCATTATCACAAAGCTGAAAGCCAACAAAAGGTACACTTTTTTTCACAAGATTTTAAATCCAACAAAGCTGACATCTTTTTGCTTCTTGTAAAGTTAAACATAAAAAACATTTCCAACAAAAAAGAAAGGATCTTCCACTCACCCAAAAAGGGGATCTCAGATTGGCAGAGATGAGGATCACTACAGCGGTGACGTGGTCGGCGCCGAAAACAACCTTTTTATTTTTATGAACACTTTTCTAGGTAGGATTTTGATGAAATTTTGCAGCAAGAGAGAGATTAGAATGGATAGCTAGGGGTTGGATGAGAGGAGAGAGTGGAAAGGATTATAAAGGAGGAAGAAGATCGAATAGAAAGGAGAAGAGAATCACATGGTTGAAAACTTTTTTTAGGGTGGGGGGGGGGGGGGGGGTGAAGGGTGAAATGAAAAAAAATGTTGCTCACTTCTTACCACTGTAACTCACGTGTTCTTCTTGGGTTGTGGAGTGTTTTGGGACTGATCTGATGCGAACTGTTCTCACGTCTGTTCGTGCAAACCCTTCCGCATGCCATTCGATCCGACTTCAAACATGATGAGCACTAGATGGTGTAGATTAATGTCAAAGTATGAGGGGGGGTATTTTGGGCATTTTCCTCTTATCATCTTCTCCTCTCTCTTTCTCTCTCCCTGTTAGAATTATTTCTCACTCCCAGTCTCAAAATCTCCAAAAAAAAGGAAGGGGAAAAATCTTCTCATCTTCTCCTTACTCTTCCTCTCTCTTTCTCCAGCATCTCGAGCAACTCGATCTTTCTCGCTCTCTCCAGACTCTCGAGCTCGACCCCACACGCCCTTGATTCAAAGCACCGCCACCCACCAACCCTCGATTTGAAGTACCGCCACCCACCACAGACCACACCATCAATTTGACCATGCCTTTATTTTTAAGTTCTATTTATGGCAATTTTTATTTTGTAATGTTTTTTTTTTCAGATTTCATTTTTTCAAGTGAGGTGGGAAGAGAACAGGTACTGTTCATGATAATTCCATTTATGTCAATTTTTGGAAGTTTTCAAATTGAAGTTTCCGAACTGATGATAATGCCTATTGTTGTCAATGATGAACCTTGTGAAAAACAAGAGCCAAAAATGAGTTTAGGATGGACTGGGTTGTGTGGTTGGATGGAAATGATATTTGCTTTTGACGATGCTGAGAGGACTGCTGCAAGACAAGCTCCTCCTTAGCTGCTGCATTTGGCCCCAGCTCTATGGTGGCGATTGGAATAGTTCTGGTTGCGTGTTATCCCATTTGGTTGAGGGTGTGAGTCGTGGGTTGAAATAGATCTGGAAGGTGTAATTTGTAGTTTAATAGTCATGATGTACTAAGAATATTTTGGAGATCTGTAATATGTGATTGTTTGAAATCATATTTTCATTGATAACTCAAGAATGAAACGTTGGGATGGTATCTTTTGATTTTTTTTAAAGAAAAACAAAAAGAAAAAAAATTATTATTATTATTAAAAGGAAACAATGCCAATCCATTCTGATGATAACTAGAGATGTGTTGTATGGACAGGTAAATTTTGTAAAACCTGAATGATAGTCATATTGCTAATATTTTGATTACACATCTTCTATTTCTTCAACAAATGTGGCTTTTCTAACATTTGGCTGCCAACCTGGAAGAAGTTCCTGCAGTTGGTTACCAGGGTTATCCATAACAAGAGAGAAGCTTATATATTTTTTGATTTAGATAACTCTTGGATGTGCTATTACTAGTAATTTACACGTGCGATGCACGTTTTAATAATTTCAAAAAATAAAAATAAAAACTCCGACGTAGGGAGGATTTGAACCGGAAACCTCCTTAATATTAGTTATGTAAGTGCATTGCACATGTTGGTAGAATGACAAAATGACAAATGACACTAAGGCCTTCTCCCATTATAATATTAGAGATATGGACTTCTTGTTTCAATCAATTGGTTTGGAAGACCAAGAAATTTACTAGTTTGGAAATGTTCTTCCTCTTCATGGCAAAGAAAGTTGACTGCAGGATTAGCAATCTTTCGTAGTAAAACCAAATACACTAAGGCCAGCCGAGTTCTTTGTCACGCCCCGCTTACCAAAAATATGGAATACGAGTACGTGATATTAGCCCAGCGAATGTCTAACGTCACCCATAAACTATTTATCCGATCAACTTAACAATATAATCAATACAGAACAATTGTGCAAGCAATAATAACAATCTCATGAACAATAATACTTGAATTGAAGCAATATAAAATATCCAAGTATAATAATAATCCAACGTTTGAAAAAAATAACAATATTCGGGACATAAGTGCAGAACAATAATAAATCCAATCCAAATAATAATAAGTCTCAATACATTAAGTTTATTAAACCAATAAGCAATTAGAAAGAAGTAGTCTTCAGACTGTTGTTCTCCAACTCCAGCAGGCAACTGTTCTCCAAAATTTGCAATTTAATAAATTGCAGAAAGAGGAAAAGAAAACAAAACGACCGTCAATGCAAGTTATGGGCCGCTTGTAGTGCAGGATACAAGTACATGGAAAAGGGTAAACTAATAACATGAAATAGACATGATAACAAAATATAACAACTAGCATGGCAAGATGAATAAGTGTAAGTGGCATGTATCAAGTGTCAAGTAAACAAGTATCATGTAATATTCGATATCAATAGGAACAATGATAAACAATATGCAATGTCGATGTTGTATTAATCCTTAAGTTTATTCATCATTTTAACTCCTAACTAATGCACGTACTACTGTGTTCCATGTGTGCCGTACCACAGATTCGATGCATACAATCAATTTCGTTTAGACTATAGTGGTAGACTCTATAGTTCATGTACTGGGTATGATGACGATAACAATATAACACGGGCCATGTGTAATTTCTTACATGATGATGATAACAATAATAACACGGGCCATGTGTAATTTCTTACACAATGGCGATAACAATAACACGGGCCATCATCCGAGTATAGCCCCTATATCATCAACTACTCTAGTCAATCCTTTAAACCCCGACTTATTAATTATTCTATTAATGCAACAATACAATATGCAATATGAGACATGAGAAGAACAATAGTATCAATAGGGAAAATAATAGGATGATAACATGGAATATGGTGTACTAGATGTCCAAGCAACATGGTATAGGGTATTTTACAAGTATTCGACAAGTATAATACGAATAACACATCAAACACAGATATCTCAAGATAGCATGAACATATACATCAAAAGTGGTCAACATTAGGTTAATTCATGTCATATATGTCGTGAGGCAACTACGGTCAATCATCACTATAGAGATAATATCAACAAGGGGATTCACACACAAATTGTCTTTAGAACCCAACTACACTACAAGCAGTATTTTGTACTTGTATATGCAAAGGAATTTAATACAAGTTACTTGCCTTATAACCAATGAAAACGAATACCTAGAATAACGGGATGAGAATTCCGAAGCAACGAACACAAATCCGCAACAACACGATCCCACCAACACACCATAAAACACATGCAAACCAAGTGTAAAAGAGAACCAAACAAATAGCAGCACACAAAAAGACAGGCAGCAACACACAAGAGAGACAACAACATCACCAGCAAAGAGACTGTAGCAACAATGTCCAGGCCAAGGGGCGGCGACGTTGCTGGTGAGCAGAGGCTGCAACGGGGCTGACATCGACGACAGTGTCGCGGTGGTGGCACTACAGTTGGCGACGAGTGGAAAGGGGCAGAGCAGCAGGGGGATTGGGGTTGGGTTCTAATGTTGACGATCGGGAGAGGAGGTGCAGGGGGTTGCCAGGAGGTGGCAGTACGTCGACGTGGGGTCGGCGGCACAAGGGGGGGTTCGCTGGAGGAGGTGACGAAGAAAGGGATGGGTTCTGGCATTCGGGAACAGGAAGGGAGACAGACAGAGGGGGGGAGGTCGGGAGTTGGTCTGGGCAGCTTTATGGCATCGACGGGGGGTTGGGTGACGAGAGGCGGCTTCGGGGTGGCAGGAGATGGCCGGGAAAGATGCCAGAAGGGGGCTTGGGGTTGGAGAAGACGAGCGGGAATTGGGCTTTGGTGGGTTTGGGCGGGAAAACGGGGGGAGAGAGAGAACGGCGAGGAGAGAGAGAGGAGAGAGAATAGGCGGCTAGGGTTTCGATTTGTGTGTAAATTAGGATTTGCATTAGGGTTGTATTTTTAGGGTACAATTGGGATGTTGGGTTAGTGGTTTAGGGTCCAATAAAAGTGGTTTTGGGTCAAGAACAAATCAAATTGGGTTTTAGGGTTCAATAAGAGATAGATCAAAATCAATCGGGTTCAAATAAAAATACCCACAATAAATAAGAGAGTAATATGATCAATAAGAATTGCTCGATAAAAAAGAACAAAGAAATTTCACGAACAAAAATTTAAATCCAAATAAATAAATAAATAATACAAATACATTAAAATATAAATTAGGGCTTGAAAATAAATTTGGAATTCATCAATAAAATCAGATCAAGTATGAAATAAAAATAATTCGATAAATGAATTTTAATTAAATAATCAAGAAATAAAAATTAATAATCATAATCATAAAAATATTAAAATTACATAACAAAATAGTATCTAGGTTTAACAAATTTATTAAAATAATCCAATAATAATAATATATTTGTTTTCGAGCTCAATTATAAATAGTCGATCAATAAGTCATTGAAGTAGATTAAAATACACAATTATTCGAAATAACTATAATTATCGATAGAAAAACACTTTAATATAAATTCCAGAATGATTTTAACAAATAATGAATTTATAAATATCGAAATACAGAAAATATTCAGAAAATACGTATTTGCGGGAATGGGGGTTACAGTCTTAGTCTGAGTTAAATTAGTGCCGGATTTGAATATTTTTGTTGTATGAAGAGGGGAAATGACAAACACGTAAACTGAAATAATTAAATATGGAAAAGTTTGATCAAAATGTCCAAAGTATCATCAAAATATCCAAAGTGTCTAAAAAAAAAATCGAAGACCTCTAACCAGTCCTTATCTACTCCACTTTGTACCAACCATCGCCTGAATGATCTCCTTCCAAATGCAAATGGTCATATTAAATCTTAGCCTGAAGAGCACATGCCAGCGACCTTGCGGAGTGTATATCAAGAAATAAATGATATTAAGTTGTTTGCTTCAGAATTCGGAAACATAAAATCCTTTAAAAATATTGATCTGGATTGTACAATATTGCATAAAAGAAAGGATTCAGAATAACAATACTATATAAAAGAAAGGATTCAGAAATAAATGATATTAAGTTGTTGCATAAAAGAAAGGATGCGAAATAATTAATAACAACAACAAATAACAAAGCCCTGAACAAGCATCCTTTGACAATAAACAGTATGCAACATCCCTACAGACTTGCCATCACCTACATTGGTTTACATAAAGTATCCAAAATAAAGACTTTCTCAAATCAATGGCCTGATTGGTCCGAACCCATATCACCATCACTGTCACGACCACCACCACTGTCATCATCAACATCAACATCATTAGCAGCAGCAGCATCATCATCAGATTGTTGTGTATTGGAACCACTAACCAAATAAAAATAACGATAAATTATTGAACTTTGTAGATGTAACATTTAGAAAAAATAGCTATGAACGTAGCAAAACTGAGAGAAAACTACATAAAATTAATATACACAAATTTGAAGCTAAGAAAAATGCCATACCTATCAAATTTTTTAAGGCAATTTCTTGAATCATGGCCGACTCCTCGCTTACCGCACACACCACATTTTCTAGCTTGACCATTGAACTTTTCTTGTATTGGATTTAATCTTTTTCCGCTAGGTCTCCCGTTGGTTCTAGAACGAAGAGGTTCATGTACAGTAATTTCATTTTTACCCGTCCTTTTCTCACTGGTATCCAAATCTTCTAGGCTTCCTTCACTATTATGTTTTCGTTTTAAAGTACGCATCTCTTCAATCGTTTTAAGCAAGCTGTTATAGGCCAATTCATACATTTCATCACTGGATAGTCCTTCATCAGCAACTTGATTCGCTAAATGAGTTAACTCACAAAAGCGTGAAGCAAGGAATTTATTTGCATTGTTGGTACTTCTACCATCTTCAGCCATGCTAATCTTTTTGAGATCATGACTCCACCTTCTTAAAACATATTGACCTGGAAACACATTTTGATCTCTATATTTTAGAAATGCGAGGAGATGCCTACAAGAAATGCCTACAAATTCATACATATGGCACGAACAAGTTGCAAACTGATTTGACTTAAAATACTTGACAAATTTCAATGATTCCGACTTGCCACAAAGTTTGACCGTACAGATTTGTTCACTACCATTACCTTCAACCAATGCTACATTGTATAATAAGCTATATTGCAGCTCATCTTGAAAAATGTAGAAAATTTTCAATGTGTAGACTTCAGCCATTTGCTTTTCCATAGGAAATAAAGTTTTCAATTTTGGTCTATTTTCTCTAGTTTGATGATCCTCTTTAAGTTCCCCTTCTCTTTTTCTTGCCAATACTCTATGAAAAATAGTGACAAAATTATGTACAGAGTTCTTTTTAAATACATGCTTCTTTAGAAAAGCATTCATTCCCTCACTCCTTTGGCTGCTCGACATTCATGCCCAAAAGTACGGTTTATGATAAAAAGGAGCCCATTTTTCACGGATGAGAAAGATATCTTTCAACCATGGCTCGTCTTCCAATTCATTCTCCTTAATAATATCTTTCCATTTTTCTTCAAATTCAAAAGGACTTTCGGCATTCCAAATATTTTCATGAAAGGGTTTTCTAAATTTATCTTTGAAGGCTGTTGCTCTTAGCTTCTTTGGAATCTTGTCTAAAATGTGCCAAATGCAATATCTATGATGCATGCCAGGAAAAACAGCTTTGATTGCATCACCAATTCCAAGATCTTGATCGATTACCATGCCTAAAGGATGATGACCCACTACCTCTTTCCATCTTTCAAATATCCATACAAAAGAGATTGTAGTTTCATTTGGTATAAATCCACATCCAAGAAAAACTGCTTGCCAGTGATAATTAATTCCAACGAAAGCAACAAAAATCATGCCATGATGATTTGTATTGTGAGTTGCATCAAAAGAAATCACATCACCAAAGATTTTCAATTCAACCTACCAATGTCATCCACCCAAAAGCAATGAGTCAAACGATTATCAACATCGGTCTTGTGCTTACAGTAGAATGAGGGATTTTTTTCTTGTTGCCACTTAAGATAGTCTATCAACATTTGTGCATCATGACCACGAATTTCCTCCCATATATCTCTTTCATGATTACGCATGTCCCTTTCGGTGAACCCAAATTTGTTGTGCCCTCCACTATTGTTGCCGCTGGATTCGGGTGTGGGGGCAATAGATGAGATTTGTAGGTTCATGAGGAACTCGAACAGGCAGAACCCTTCTTCTTCCGTGTTGACTAGTTGACTCCTTGGTGCTCCCTTGAACCTGCACAAACGTTCGAGACACCGGGATGGATCCCTGCGACGAACCCTCCGACGCTCAAGTCAATACACAGAAAAAGTGAAGCGAAAGAGCTTTAGTTTGCAAAGAGTGATCACCTTCAATAGTAGGAGGTAGGGGTTTTTTATAGTCGCCCAGGAGATCTTTTTCAGGATAAAGGTGAATCCCTACTTTCCGGTGTGGCTGGCTGGGGTTGGTTACAACCATCCCCTCAAGATAGGGACAAGCTAGGATCTGTTCCTATCCTGTTAATCTGGTTCCTAACGGGTTCAGAACCGTTCTCTGCCAACCAGATCCGTTCATGGGCCAGCGGGTCCAAGAGGGGAGACCCGGTACCCAATTCGAACCCGTCTGCAGATTAAATTACCGTCCTGCCCCTGCGACTTTAAGATTCGTGCCCACTTTGAACGGTTTCGATTTAACCTCATTTTTAGCTGTATCACGAGCCCCCCACTCCCAAAGACTATGTGTTACAGCCTTGTGGGAGTAGTTTTGTTGTTTTAATGGCGTATAGGGTTTTGTCGGAGTTCTCAAAGGGTGCTTGAATCCCGTCGACGAGGAGACGGTATTTTCTTGATCTGGTAGCATGCTCAAAGTGGCTTCTAAGTTGCTCTGGGTCTTGGTATTTTTTCCGATTTTATATTATTTTTTCGAACCATTTATTCAATTTTGCAAGGCAATGATTTTCTCTTCGGGAGCACTAATTAATCATTTTGAACAATAATTATTTATCCCGGGACTCAAAAATATTCCCCCGAATTTATAATTATTTTTCTAAATTTTTAATTAATTTTTCAGAATTTTTAATATTTTTTTGCAAATTTTAAATAAATTATCCGAATTAATAAAATAGAAAAAGGAATTAATCGCCGTATTTTTGATGTGGCGAGATCTGAGCCCTCCATCTGCAGCTGGCACAAATATCTGGCCGATCTGAAGCCCAAGGAGCTCGAAGGCGGTTTTTCCCCAATACGGAGGTCGGTACCCCGGTAGCTCGGCATAGTAGCTCGGTAGCTCGACGCCGTAGCTCGGGGGCATCTTTCTCTGAATGGGCACCTCGGTAGCTCGGAGCCTCGGCAGCTCGGTAACTCGGTAGTGATTTTGTCGTTTTGTGGGCTCAGATCACGAGAAAACGTGATTTTGTCGCTTTGTGGACGTGGCAAAATATAGGCCATCCATCATCCGTTGCACGAATATGTGGACGATCTGACGGTCCAAGGAGCTCGGAGGCATTTTTCCCCCAATACGGAGGTCGGTGCCCCTGTAGCTCGACATAGTAGCTCGATAGCTTGACGCCATAGCTCGGGGGCATCTTTCTCCGAACGGGCACCTCGATAGCTTAGGGCCTCGACAACTCGGTAGTGATTTTGTCGTTTTGTGGGCTCAGATCACGAGAAAATGTGATTTTGTTATTTTGTGGATGTGGCAAAATTTGGGCCATCCATCAGCCACTGCACGAATATCTGGACGATTTGACGGTCTAAGGAGCTCGGAGGCATTTTTTCCCCAATACGGAGGTCGGTGCCCCGGTAGCTCAGCATAGTAGCTCGGTAGCTCAACGCCGCAGCTCGGGCACCTCGGTAGCTCGGAAGCTCCGTAGATCGGTGGTGATTTTATCGTTTTATGGGCTCAGATCACGAGAAAACATGATTTTGTCATTTTGTGGGCTCAGATCAC
This sequence comes from Hemerocallis citrina, assembly GCA_017893485.1. Lineage (NCBI taxonomy): Eukaryota > Viridiplantae > Streptophyta > Magnoliopsida > Asparagales > Asphodelaceae > Hemerocallis > Hemerocallis citrina. Next base: position 202,432,695 of record CM030365.1, read on the forward strand.
GAGAAAAAGTGATTTTGTCATTTTGTGGACGTGGCGACATTTAAGCCATCCATCAGAGGTGGGCGCGAACGTCTGGACGAGCAGACGGTCGAAGGAGCTCGGAGGCATTTTTCCCCAAATACGGAGGTCGGTGCCCCAGTAGCTCGGGGGCATCTTTCTCCGGATGGGCACCTTGGCGCCTCGGCAACTTGGTAGTTCGGCACTACGATGGCTGGCAAGCTATGTGGCTAGATCTGGGACATTCATAAGGCTCGAATCTCGGTGGAGGAGGCTTAGATCACGAGAAAACGTGATTTTTTCATTTTGTGGATGTGGCGAAATCTGAGCCATCCATCAGCAGTAGGCGCGAACGTCTGGATGATCTGACGGTCCAAGGAGCTCAGAGGCATTTTTTCCCTAATATGGAGGTCAGTGCCCAGGTAGCTCGAGGGCATCTTTTTTTGAATGGGCACTTCGGCACGTCGGCGCTTCGAGACAGCACAGCCGTAGGTCGTTCCTGCCTTTAAGAATTCTGTCGTTTAATGTTCTTAATGGGCTTGAGTGGGCCCAACACGTTAGAAGCCCAAGAGTCGTGCTTTCTTTGCTATAAGTTCTCACCCCCCTCAACACTTCTCCCATTCTTTTTACTTTTTACTCCAAGAAAAGTTTTTGCTCTCGAGTTGCTCTGCTAGCGGTGATTTTCGCTCCTGGGTGGTTGTGCTAGCTGTCGCGGAATGTCAAAGCAATTTCCGGCGAACTATTCCGACCAAGAACGTCACATCAAGGTAAATATTTATATTTTCACAAGATATATATACTTCTCAAGATGTCTAGAGTGTCCTCGGGTAGTGAGACCTCTTCCTCGGGAGACGAGAGTGAGCGGACATTACAGGCTCCACTCGTCCAAGAGGAGGGGACAGAAGTAGGAGGGTCGGCAGTGAGTGCGCTAGTTGCTCCGTTAGCCCAAAAGAAGGGGAAGGAGGTAGCAGTTGCTCCGCTCTCCCAGGGAAAGGGGAAAGAGGTGGTTCAATCGGTAATAGTCGAGACGGTGGTAGAGCCCATCCGGAGGGGAAGAGAGATGGGTCGGCTGTCATCGGAGACATCAGGCCATAGGGGAATCAGGCAGTACACTGGCAACTATTGACGAAGGCCATCTTTGGGAGGTCGAAGTCGTATGCAGAGAACGAGCCAAAGGAGGTCACCGTGGTCGACGACATCGCCTCGGTTCTGACAGAGAGGGACCTGCTCCGGATCTGGAGGAGCTTTATGATACCACAGGAGTACAATCTAATCCTCCCCGGACCAGGAATGCAAGCATGTACGGCGATTTCGCCAGATACGTGCGTTTTCGCCTACGATGCACTGAATGCAAGTCTGCGTATGCCCCTTCATCCTTTCGTGACCGAAGTACTGCGATGGTATGGACTGAGTCCGATCCAGTTCATGCCGAACATGTGGCACCACATGCTCGACCATTTGCTTCAGAGTCGGGCGGTGAAGGTGGAGCCTCAGCTCATCATTCTTTGAAGCATGTATCGGATCAACCGGATGAACAAGATGGAGCACCGGTACTACTTGTCGCCACGAAAAGGCATTAAGTTGATAGAGAATCCAGACTCTATTAAGTCGTGGAATGGAAAGTACTTTTTGATCCGAAGCCCCATGGGGTGGGACTTCCCGACCAGGTGGAAGGAGGATATGCCAAAGTGGGCTAAGGTCGAGCCGGTGTTGATTCTGGCCGAGGCAGAAGTTGCGTGGAAGCTGATTAATCTTTCGACCCTAAGCTGGAAAGACATGACCGAGGAGGTCCTCCACGTGTCGGGTCTCAGTCTGATCGACCCGAGTACACTCTGGACATCTTGCTTTTCTTATTATTCATTATAATGCAACCTCCTCGTTTTAACTTTGTCTTTTCTCTTTGGCAGAGGCTCCAAACATGGACTTCAAGACAATTATGGCGGAGCGGAACATGAGCAGTGCCAAGGGTTCCGACACTAAGAAGAGGAAAAGGACGACGGCGGGACCAGCGTCTGCCCGACCTACCAAGATGCCTTCGGCCATGATCGAAACTGTGGATCTGGCATCTCCTCAGCGGTCCACCCCGGCTACTGCTCTTCCTCAGCCGACCCCATCTGAGCCTTCAGCCGAAGCATTCTCCATCTCCGCGGTATTGGCGCTTGAGGTTCCACCCCTCACCGAGAAGGCCAAGGCGATCCTGACCGAGGGGCACAAGAAGCTCTTTGTCCCTGATTGGCAGGTGATGAACCATGATGGCTTCTTGGGGGACTCAGCCATGAGCTGCAGGCCTTGCGCCATCTGCCAACCCCGAAGGACCGAGCAGCCCTGAAGGCGAGGACAACGGGCGACCATGCTCTTGAAATAGCTTGGGCGTCGATATCGGTGAGTCTCCTAATCAGTTCGTTTTATAATCCAAAAAATTTCTAAGTCATTTGTTCAGCTTTTCATTGTTTCTTTCTCTTTTGCTTAGATCACGTGCCATTTCAGCCACCTCCTTGAGCAATTTCCGAGCAAGAGAAGGAGCTGAAGCTATCGTGCGATAGGGACCGAGCCGAGAGGGTGAGGGTCTCGAAGCTTTACGAGGTGGAGCAGCATCGCTCAGAATCACTGGCGGCTCAGATCACGTACTTTGAGGTGGCCCTGGCACAGGCAAATGAGAAGGCAACCTCGGAGGCAGCTCGAGTGGACGAAGAGAGGGAGAAGGCGAAGAAGGCCTTAGGAGACATGGAAAGGGAAAAGGACGAGGCGGTGGCAGCAGCGAGAGCGGCGATAGAGGCTGAGGCAAAGAAGCACATGATGGCGAACATGGAGCAGTCCTACGCCACAGCCCTCGAGCACGTTGAGGCTCGCGTCCCCGGCTTCAACAGGTCGGGATACAGTCTGTGGGGCCCGGCCGGTGGCGAGGCTATCGAAGCCAACTCAGAGGGAGGCGAGGAGGAGGAAGGGGGTGATGAGGTCGTGGCCGACCCCCAGACAGCGATAGTGGAGGTCGGGGAGACGACCACCGAGGAGCCCATCACCGAGCTACCACTTAAGGTGGCCCTCTGACTTTAGCTGTCTAATTTTGTCGTCTTTGTCTCTTGTATTATCTTATAGCGGACTGGCCACCGCTCTTTTGTAGTAACCAAGCTTTTAAATGAATGAACTTTTCTCTATTTTGAACAAGTGTTAGGGATTTTTCTGAATTCTTTGAGTGTCTTTTGGCAAAAGTCGACCAAGTGTTGGGGCCTGAGTTTTTTCATTTGCAAGCCATTACTGTGGGTGTTTTTCAAGCTCAGTGTTGTCGTGTCCTTGCCTTTTCAGATCGCTGAGCCATACCAAATAGTCGAAGCAATGCCGACTAAGGAAGCGGCGGAGGTGTCTCTTCTTCGGTCTGACCTAGGAGCCTCTAGGTTTGCTCTCTCTCGAAGTCGAGAGAGGCTTCTCAAGAGCGAGGCAGAACTAGGTCATCATAAGCTGACGCTGACGTCGCATCTCCGAACTGAAGCGACTGAAGGAGCAAGCTCGGAAAGTGGAGGCGGGGAGTCCCTCGAAGTCTAGCAAGCTAGGCAAGAAGCTAGAGTCCCTTCGACAGTCTTTGTTCGAGGCTAGAGCTGAGAGAGACGGTATGAAGAACGTGGTGCTCGAAAAGAGTTTGGAGACAGCACAGCTTTGGCGGACAATCTCTGAAGCTTCTCGTGTAGGCAATACGAGTCAAATGCCTCGGCTAAGTGTTAAGGTAACAGATGACTTGCTGAAGGAGCGAATCGTTGAGTTAGAGGCAGAGGTTCACCGGCAGCGACGTCTCTCAGAGGGAAGCAACGTTAGGACCACTTCTTGCGCATGAGGAGAGTACTCACAGGGACGGTCGTTTCACGAATTGGTGTTACGTTCGCCTCCCACCTTGGGGTGTCCTGGAGACGCGCAGAGCAGAGTGGTTGGCTCGTCGAGTGGGGCCTCCATCGGCGCAACTCTCGATGACACAACTCGACTCGTCGGCCTAGAGACCTACACGGGTGTAAGTTTGCAGCGACAAGGTGTTCATCGACCCCGTCTGTCGCTCAAGAGGAGTATCCCGCTCCTTAGGAGGTGATAGGGCATCTCGCTTGTGATGTTGCAGACTTTTTGTACAAGTTTTGTTTCCCAATGTAAACGTGGGCAGTTGGCCTTATAATTGGACTTGTAATCCCAAATTCGAATGAAATTGCATTTGTTTTGTGAACTTGTGTGCTAGCGTTTGTAGTTGTCCATAGTTGTAGGAGCAATTCCGAATGGCGAACCACTTCTTACTCGCTTATAAGCAAGTAGTTGAAGCGGAATCGAGCCATGTGTTGGACTCCGAACTTGTCGTTTAGAGAGTGAATCAACGGTTGTGGGAGCAATTCCGAATGGCAAACTACTTCTTACTCGCTTATGAACGAGTGCTTGAAGCGGAATTGAGCCAAGTGTTGGACTCCAAACTCGTCGTTCAAAGAGAGAGTCAGCGGTTGTGGGAGCAATTTCGAATGGCGAATCACTTCTTGCTCGTTTATGAGCGAGTAGATGAAGCAGAATCGAGCCAAATGTTGGACTCCGAACTCGTCGTTTAAAGAGTGAATCAACGGTTATAGGAGCAATTCCGAATGGCGAACCACTTCTTACTCGCTTATGAGCGAGTAGTTCAAGCAGAATCAAGCCAAGTATTGGACTCCGAACTCGTCTTTTAAAGAGAGGGTCAACGGTTGTGGGAGCAATTCTGAATGGCGAACCACTTCTTACTCGCTTATGAGCAAGTAGTTGAAGAGGAATCGAGCCAAGTGTTGGACTCCGAATCGTCGTTTTAACAAAGAATTTTTTTTTTGCAAGTAGAGTTAGACTACCCCAAAAATAGAAAATTTGCTAAGTAGAGTTAGGATACTCAAGAGATAGAAAAGTTGCGGGGAAAGATTTCCTTTTATTACAATCAATTGGGTGTCCACTTCTAAGTTGCGAGCCTTTACATTTGGATAAAGAGGTAATACAAGTAAGGATTTCGAGACATGTCTTCTGGAGCGATCCTGGGGAAGTTAAAGTTGCTTGGAGCGGTGTTTAGACACCCTCTTGGTACTTCATCAAGTGCTCTGCGTTCCATGTCCTTGGTATCTTCCTGCCCTCCGGGTCTTCGAGTTGATACGCACCCAGGCGTATAACTCTGGAGACCTTATATGGTCCTTCCTAATTGGGCGCCAGCTTGCCTCTCTTACTTGCACCGGAAATTGACAACTTTCTCGGTACTAAGTCCCCCTCCTTTAGGTTGGTGGGTCGTACCCTCTTGTTTTAAGCTTGAGTAATCCTACGACGGTAGGTCTTTTGGCGGATTGCAGCTCTCTCAAGGATCTTGTCTATGAGGTCTAGGCAGTTGCGAAGCTGGTTGGCATTCTGCACCTCATTGTAAACTATGAGTTGAGGTGAAGGCAGGCCCACCTCCAAAGGGACGAGAGCTTCGGATCTGTACATAAGGTTGAAAGGGGACTCCCTCATTGGAGCTCTTTTTGTGGTGCGATAGTTCCAAAGCACATTGGAAAGTTGTTCGACCCATAGCCCTTTAGTGGACTTATCCAGCCTCTTCTTTAAGCCCAAGAGTATTTAACGGTTTGCGTTCTCTGCTTGACCATTGGACTGGGGGTGCGCTATTAAAGAGAACCGCTGCTGGATCCCGAGGTCGGTGCAAAAGTTGCGAAAGGCCGCTCCCATGAATTGGGTCCCGTTGTCAGTTATAAGGATACAAGGCACCCAAAACCGATAGACGATGTTCTTCCAAAAGAACTTCTGCACCTTGTGCTCAGTTATCGTTGACAGAGGTTCAGCCTCTATCCATTTTGAGAAGTAGTCTATTGCTACCACGAGGAACTTCAGCTGGCCTGGTGCCGGAGGGAAGGGTCCGAGCAAATCCATCCCCCACATTGCGAAGGGGATTGGACTCACCAAGAAAGTAAGTTATGCTTGGGGTAGGTGACGGATTGGGGCAAACTTCTGGCAGGAGTCGCACTGGCGGACGTACTCCTCGGAGTCACTTAGTAGTGTGGGCCAGAAGTAGCCATAGTTCAAGAGCTTCCGGGCTAGGGATCTCGCTCCTAAGTGTGCGCCACATAGGCCATCATGGGCCTCCCTCAGGGCGTAGAGCACTTCCTCCGGGGAGAGGCATCTTAGATAGGGTCAACCATCAATCTGGGTGTAGGAGAGTTTGTACATGATCCCTTCCATGAGTGTGTACCGCTCTGCTCGTGTCTTGAACCTCCTTGCTTCTTTCTGACTTCGGGAAGGACTCCATCCCAGAGGTACTCGAGGAGGGACTTCATCTAGTTTTCCCCAAGTGTCAGGGGGTAGGCTTCCATTGGCTCCGAGCCGTCTTCGTCAATACTTGGTTTGAGAAGGACCTCTATCAAGACGGTCCATTCTAGACCTTGGAGAGACGAGGAGGCGAGCTTAGAGAGGGCATCCGCTTGCGCATTTTTCTCTCGGGGAACCCGCTGGAGTTGAACATCTTTAAAGAGAGCTAGAAGATCCCTCACCTTTGCCAAGTACCTAGCCATGCGATCGTCTCCCGCCTCGTACTCCCCGGACACTTGATTGACCACTAACTGGGAGTCTCTGAAGACCCTTACTTGCTCGGCACCTGCCTTTCGAGCCAAGCAGAGCCCTGCTATTAGGGCTTCATATTCTGCCTCATTGTTTGACGTTGGGAAGTTGAGGTGAAGGGAGTACTGGAGGACGAAAGCATCTGGGCCAGTTAGGAAATGGCGAACCACTTCTTGCTCACTTATGAGCGAGTAGATGAAGCAGAATCGAGCCAAGTGTTGGACTCCGAACTCGTCGTTTAAAGAGTGAATCAACGGTTATGGGAGCAATTCCGAATGGCGAACCACTTCTTACTCGCTTATGAGCGAGTAGTTGAAGCAGAATCGAGCCAAGTATTGGACTCCGAACTCGTCGTTTAAAGAGAGGGTCAACGGTTGTGGGAGCAATTCTGAATGGCGAACCACTTCATACTCGCTTATGAGCGAGTAGTTGAAGAGGAATTGAGCCAAGTGTTGGACTCCGAATCGTCGTTTTAACAAAGAATTTTTTTTTGCAAGTAGAGTTAGACTACCCCAAAAATAGAAAATTTGCTAAGTAGAGTTAGGTTACTCAAGAGATAGAAAAGTTGCGGGGAAAGATTTTCTTTTATTGCAATCAATTGGTGGCCGCTTCTAAGTTGCGAGCCTTTACATTTGGATAAAGAGGTAATACAAGTAAGGATTTCGAGACATGTCTTCTGGAGCGATCCTGGGGAAGTTAAAGTTGCTTGGAGCGGTGTTTAGACACCCTCTTGGTACTTCATCAAGTGCTCTGCATTCCATGTCCTTGGTATCTTCCTGCCCTCCGGGTCTTCGAGTTGATACGCACCCGGGCGTATAACTCTGGAGACCTTATATGGTCCTTCCCAATTGGGCGCCAGCTTGCCTCTCTTGCTTGGACCGGAAATTGACAACTTTCTCGGCACTAAGTCCCCCTCCTTTAGGTTGGTGGGTTGTACCCTCTTGTTTTAAGCTTGAGTAATCCTACGACGTAGGTCTTTTGGCGAATTGCAGCTCTCTCAAGGATCTTGTCTATGAGGTCTAGGTAGTTGCAAAGCTGGTTTGCATTCTGCACCTCATTGTAAGCTATGAGTCGAGGTGAAGGCAGGCCCACCTCCAAAGGGACGAGAGCTTCGGATCCGTACATAAGGTTGAAAGGGGACTCCCTCATTGGAGCTCTTTTTGTGGTGCGATAGTTCCAAAGCACATTGGGAAGTTGTTCGACCCATAGCCCTATAGTGGACTTATCCAGCCTCTTCTTCAAGCCCGAGAGTATTTAACGGTTTGCGTTCTCTGCTTGACCATTGGACTGGGGGTGCGCAATTAAAGAGAACCGCTGCTGGATCCCGAGGTCGGTGCAAAAGTTGCGAAAGGCCGCTCCCGTGAATTGGGTCCCGTTGTCGGTTATAAGGATACAAGGCACCCAAAACCGATAGATGATGTTCTTCCAAAAGAACTTCTACATCTTGTGCTCAGTTATCGTTGACAGAGGTTCTGCCTCTATCCATTTTGAGAAGTAGTCTATTGCTACCACGATGAATTTCAGCTGGCCTGGTGTCGGAGGGAAGGGTCCGAGCAAATCCATCCCCCACATTGCGAAGGGGATTGGACTCGCCAAGGAAGTAAGTTATGCTTGGGGTAGGCGACGGATTGGGGCAAACTTCTGGCAGGAGTCGCACTGGCGGACGTACTCCTCGGAGTCACTTAGTAGTGTGGGCCAGAAGTAGCCGTAGTTCAAGAGCTTCCGGGCTAGGGATCTCGCTCTTAAGTGTGCACCACAAAGGCCATCATGGGCCTCCCTTAGGGCATAGAGCACTTCCTCCGGGGAGAGGCATCTTAGATAGAGTCAACCATCAATCTGGGTGTAAGAGCGTTTGTACATGATCCCTTCCATGAGTGTGTACCGCTCTGCTCATGTCTTGATCCTCCTTGCTTCTTTCTGACTTCGGGAAGGACTCCATCCCAGAGGTACTCGAGGAGGGACTTCATCCAGTTTTTCCTAAGTGTCAGGGGGTAGGCTTCCATTGGCTCCGAGCCGTCTTCATCAATACTTGTTTTGAGAAGGACCTCTATCAAGACGGTCCGTTCTAGATCTTGAAGAGACGAGGAGGCGAGCTTAGAGAGGGCATCCGCTTGTGCATTTTCCTTTTGGGGAACCCGCTGGAGTTGAACATCTTTAAAGAGAGCAAGAAGATCCCTCACCTTTGCCAAGTACCTAGCCATGCGGTCGTCTCTCGCCTCGTACTCCCCGTACACTTGATTGACCACTAACTAGGAGTCTCTGAAGACCCTTACTTGCTCGGCACCTGCCTTGTGAGCCAAGCAGAGCCCTGCTATTAGGGCTTCATATTCTGCCTCATTGTTTGACGCTGTGAAGTTGAGGTGAAGGGAGTACTGGAGGACGAAAGCATCGGGGCCAGTTAGGAAATGACGAACCACTTCTTACTCGCTTATGAGCGAGTAGATGAAGCAGAATCGAGCCAAGTGTTGGACTCCGAACTCGTCGTTTAAAGAGTGAATCAACAGTTATGGGAGCAATTTCGAATGGCGAACCACTTTTTACTCGCTTATGAGCGAGTAGTTGAAGCAGAATCGAGCCAAGTATTGGACTCCGAACTCGTCGTTTAAAGAGAGGGTCAACGGTAACCACTTCTTACTCGCTTATGAGCGAGTATTTGAAGAGGAATCGAGCCAAGTGTTGGACTCCAAATCGTCGTTTTAACAAAGAATTTTTTTTTTTGCAAGTAGAGTTAGACTACCCCAAAAATAGAAAATTTGCTAAGTAGAGTTAGGTTACTCAAGAGATAGAAAAGTTGCGGGGAAAGATTTCCTTTTATTGCAATCAATTGGGTGGCCGCTTCTAAGTTGCGAGCCTTTACATTTGGATAAAGAGGTAATACAAGTAAGGATTTCGAGACATGTCTTCTGGAGCGATCCTGGGGAAGTTAAAGTTGCTTGGAGCGGTGTTTAGACACCCTCTTGGTACTTCATCAAGTGCTCTGCGTTCCATATCCTTGGTATCTTCTTGCCCTCCGGGTCTTCGAGTTGATACGCACCCGGCCGTATAACTCTGGAGACCTTATATGGTCCTTCCCAATTGGGCGCCAACTTGCCTCTCTTGCTTGGACCGGAAATTGACAACTTTCTCGGCACTAAGTCCCCCTCCTTTAGGTTGGTGGGTCGTACCCTCTTGTTTTAAGCTTGAGTAATCCTACGACGGCAGGTCTTTTGGCGGATTGCGGCTCTCTCAAGGATCTTGTCTATGAGGTCTAGGCAGTTGCGAAGCTGGTTTGCATTCTGCACCTCATTGTAAGCTATGAGTCGAGGTGAAGGCAGGCCCACCTCCAAAGGGACGAGAGCTTCGGATCCGTACATAAGGTTGAAAGGGGACTCCCTCATTGGAGCTCTTTTTGTGGTGTGATAGTTCCAAAGAACATTGGGAAGTTGTTCGACCCATAGCCCTTTAGTGGACTTATCCAACCTCTTCTTCAAGCCCGAGAGTATTTAACGGTTTGCGTTCTCTGCTTGATCATTGGACTGGGGGTGCACAATTATTGAGAACCGCTGCTGGATCCCGAGGTCGGTGCAAAAGTTGCGAAAGGCCGCTCCCGTGAATTGGGTCCCATTGTCGGTTATAAGGATGCAAGGCACCCAAAACCGATAGACGATGTTCTTCCAAAAGAACTTCTACACCTTGTGCTCAGTTATCGTTGACAGAGGTTCGGCCTCTATCCATTTTGAGAAGTAGTCTATTGCTACCACGAGGAACTTCAGTTGGCCTGGTGCCGGAGGGAAGGGTCCGAGCAAATCCATCCCCCACATTGCGAAGGGGATTGGACTCGCCAAGGAAGTAAGTTATGCTTGGGGTAGGCGACAGATTGGGGCAAACTTCTGGCAGGAGTCGCACTGGCGGACATACTCCTCGGAGTCACTTAGTAGTGTGGGCCAGAAGTAGCCGTAGTTCAAGAGCTTTCGAGCTAGGGATCTCGATCCTAAGTGTGCACCACATAGGCCATCATGGGCCTCCCTCAGGGCGTAGAGCACTTCCTCCGGGGAAAGGCATCTTAGATAGGGTCAACCATCAATCTGGGTGTAGGAGCGTTTGTACATGATCCCTTCCATGAGTGTGTACCGCTCTGCTCGTGTCTTGATCCTCCTTGCTTCTTTCTGACTTCGGAAAGGACTCCATCCCAGAGGTACTCGAGGAGGGACTTCATCCAGTTTTCCCCAAGTGTCAGGGGGTAGGCTTCCATTGGCTCCGAGCCGTCTTCATCAATACTTGGTTTGAGAAGGACCTCTATCAAGACGGTCCGTTCTAGACCTTGGAGAGACGAGGAGGCAAACTTAGAGAGGGCATCCGCCTGCGCATTTTCCTCTCGGGGGACCCGCTGGAGTTGAACATCTTTAAAGAGAGCTAGAAGATCCCTCACCTTTGCCAAGTACCTAGCCATGCGGTCGTCTCTCGCCTCGTACTCCCCGGACACTTGATTGACCACTAACTGGGAGTCTCTGAAGACCCTTACTTGCTCGGCACCTGCCTTGCGAGCCAAGCAGAGCCCTGCTATTAGGGCTTCATATTCTGCCTCATTGTTTGACGCTGGGAAGTTGAGGTGAAGGGAGTACTAGAGGACGAAAGCATCGGGGCCAGTTAGGATAATGCCGGCCCCGCTTCCATCAGCGCAGGAGGACCCGTCCACATAGATGGTCTAGACGGAGGGGTCGGCAGGCGACTCGCATGAGTCGGGAACGGTGTTCTCCACAACGAAATTGGCCAGAGCTTGGGCCTTTACCACCGTTCTGGGCTGGTGGCTGATGTCGTGCTGACTCAGCTCGATGGACCAATTCATGAGCCGCCCGGAAGTCTCAGGCTTGTGGAGAACTTGTTTCAGCATTTGGTCGGTAAGAACGACCACCGAATGGGATGGAAGTAGGGGCGGAGCTTTTGGGCCGCCATGACCAGGGCGAGAGCCATCTTCTCCAGCTTCGGATAACATAGTTCGGCATCGTAGAGCACCTTACTCACGTAATAGATGGGCTTCTAGGAATTATCCTCTTCCCACATAAGGACCGCGCTGAGCGTTTACTCCAAAGCTGCGAGGTAGAGGTAGAGGACCTCCCCGGGTGCTGCCTTACTCAGGAGCGGGGGGTTGGCCAAATACTCTTTGAGCTTGTCAAAGGACTCCTATTGCTGCGGCCCCCACTCGAAGCCCTTAGCCCCACTGAGGGCTTTGAAGAAGGGGAGGCACTTTTCCCCGGACTTGGAGAGGAGTCGCCCGATCGCGGCGAGGTGCCCCGTGAGCCTCTGTACTTCTTTGACATTGGAGGGGGGAGCCATTTTGAGAATGGCTTGGATCTTTTTGGGGTTGTCCTCTATGCCCCTCTGGCTGACCATAAACCACAGAAATTTGTCCGATGAGACACCGAACGCACACTTGTTCGGGTTTAGCCTCATATTGTGCCTCATGAGCACCCCGAAGGCTTCTTGAAGGTCAAGGTTGTGCTCCTGCTCTCGGGCACTCTTGACCAACATGTCGTCGACGTAGACCTCCATATTTCGGCCAACCTGGTCTTAGAAGACCCTGTTCACCATCCGCTGATAGGTAGCTCCCGTGTTTTTCAAGCCGAAGGCCATGACATGGTAGCAATAGAGGGATTGGTCCGTCACGGATGAGGTCTTCGAGATGTCGGGAGGGAACATCCTGATTTGGTTGTACCCTGAAAAGGCATCCATAAAATTGAGGAGCTCGTGCCCGGAGGTCACATCGATCAGGGCATTGATGCTGGGAAGAGGAAAAGGGTCCTTTGGATACACCTTGTTGAGATCAGTGAAGTCAATGCATATTCTCCTACTCCCATTGGCCTTCTTGACCTTCACCACATTGGAGAGCCACTCAGGGTAGTTTACCTCCTGAATAAAGCGGGCATTGAGGAGTTTCTCAACCTCCGCCTTGATCGCCTGTTGCCTCTCGGGGGCAAACTTCTACCTCTTCTATTGGACAGGCTTGACCCCAAGGGCGACGCTCAGACAGTGCATTGAGAGCTCCTCTGATATCCCGGGCATGTCTGCTGCAGTCCAGGCGAAGAGGTTGCGATTCTCCCGTATGCACCGGGAGATGTCTTGCTTAATGGAGGGGGAGAGAGCCTTGCTGATGTGGAACGTCTTAGTGGTGTCTTCTTCGGAGAAGGCCACTTCCTCCAACTCATCCATGGGCTCGGAAATGGTCTGACCGCCTTCCTGAAGCAGTTCGAGCGATTCCAAAGAGAGAACTGGACCCCCCATTGAGGTCATGTAGCACTTCCGAGTCACTTCTTGGCTTCCCCTCACTTCTCCCACTCCTGAGGGCGTGGGGAACTTCATCGTCATGTGGTAGGCTGAAGGGATGGCCTGAAGCGCTGCCAAACCTGGTCTACCCAGGATAACGTTATAGATGGCCTTGATGTCGACCACCATGAAGTCCATCGGCTCCGTGCGAGTTGCCGGGGCCTATCCTGCCGTTACGTTGAGGGTTATAATTTCCTCGAATGTAATCAGAACCCCGATGAACCCATGGAGAGTGTAGCCTGCGGGCTTGAGCCGATTCCTCGATAGCGGGAGGCCTTTGAAGGCCTCCAAGAAAAGGATGTTGACGGATCTGCCGTTGTCTACCAAGACCCGACGAACTTCGAAGTTCGCCATCCGGAGATTGATGATGAGGGCATCGCAGTGGGGCATGCGAATGCCTTCCAGGTCCCTATCAGAGAACGTCACCGGAACTCCGAGGCCCTTTGGGGGAGGATGGCTTTGCACGAAGTTAACCTCCCTTACAAAGATTTTTCGGAAGGAGTTGGAATCTCCCCCTATTGGGCCTCCGTGTATCAGGTGCAAGATGCCTTCTACTTCGGCATACGGAGTCTCCGTGCACTGCTCATTTTGCCTGTTAGCCCCCCTGGGCGGCTGGGGCGGATCGGCTCGGTCCCTCTTCACCAACTGGGTGAGCTGCCCTCTCTAGATGAGAGCCTTAATCTCGTCTTTGAGGACCCGACATTCGTCTGTATTGTGCCCGTGGTCCCGATGGAAACGGCACCACCGACTCCGGTCCCTCTTCTTTCCCGGAGTATTCATCTTTGAGGGAGGCGGTAGGAGGCCATCGTTCCCTATCTCCATGAGGATGGCAGATACACTCGCATTAAGAGGAGTGAATTTCTCGAACCGAGGAAGAGGACGCTGCTGAACCCCATTGTCTTTTTGGAGCTTCTTAGCTCCTTCTTCTTCTGCACCCTTCTGCTTGTTCACGGAAGATGAGGCCTCGAAGGTGGGGCGGCAGACAGCTTCTTCCACTCAGATGTACTTCTCGCTCCGAAGTAAGCGCTCTGAGAAGTCCCGAGGGGGATTCTTGGCGAGGGATGCCCTGAGGTCAGCATTGAAGACGTTGGACTGGAAGGCGATGGTGGCGACTGAGGGTTCCAAGGAAGCAATGGACCTAGCTTCAGCAGTAAAGGGCTTGACATAGCACCTCAGTCGTTCGTGCTTCTTTTGACTAAGGAACAGTAGGGCGTCGCTTGTCTTCTCGGCGCGGCGATTGCTCACAAAATGCGTGAGGAAAAGACCTTCGAACTGGTCAAAGGAGAAGATAGATGCTGGTGCAAGCCGAGAGTACCATTCCCGAGCCGGCCCCTTAAGTGTGGCCGGGAAGGTCTTGCAAAGGAGGGAGTCGGATGCATGGTGGATCATCATGAGAGTTTTGAAAGTCTCAATGTGATCTGCGGGGTCTGACTCTCCGGTGTGGGTCTCAAAATGTGGAGGCCTGAAGTTGTCGGGAACTAGAGCCTCCATGATGGCACGGGAGAATGGGGGCCTGCTTGGACGAAGGTCCCTTGCCCGTCACTCTTCGTCTCGGTCGAGGCGCCTCTCCATCTCGTGGAGATGGCGGTAGACCGAGTCCTCCCTCTGGTATTGTCTGGCTGAGCCCCGAGACTCGTCCTCCTGTCGAGGAGGGCTGGGGCTGTACCGGTGATGGCTCTGAGTAGGAGGTGGGCTGATGGAATGATGCGGATGACTTGGAGTGGGCTGTGGACTCCAGGAGCAGCGGCAGTGTTCGGGAGCAGAGCGGTGATGGCTCGCAACTGGCCTAGGACTCCTTGAGTGGCGAGGATGGTGAGGAGCTGGTCGAGGACTGCGGGAGCGACGAGGATGGCGAGGACCTAGCGGGGGCTGGGAGCCCGACGGCCATTATTGGGGGCAGCATTGAGTGCCCAGAGGACTGCCTCCTGGAATTGCTGAAATTCTGCCCTCGTGACGGGGGCCTCCTGCTCCTACTGAGTTCGAGGGGCAGGACGGCCCGCAAGGGATCAGCTTCGTCTTAGGCAACGATAGGGCGACTCCCTCTGCCCCAGGGAGAGTGGGACCTCCCTTGGTCGGATCGGCGCGGTGACCAGTGGGGTTTTGCATCGTGGGTCCGCCTCTCATTCAGATGGGTACGAAGGTCAGGTCCACGTTCGATCTGCCGATTGTTAAGCACATGCTGCATATCCTTGGGAGTGGGAGGAGTGCAGGAAGCCATAGAGTCTGTTTCGGCATTGTAGATGGAAACCCGAACCTGATGCACAGGTTGCTTGCGGCGGCTTCGCTGAGAGGGTTCCCCTACGGCGACCTGGGGTCCCTAAGGCTGTTGAATGGACTGCGGAGCCAGGGGATCGAGTTACAGGGTCGGTTGGTTGGGAGGAGGAAGATCCCCCTACGGAGGAGGATGAGAAGAGGTCGTCCTTCAGTTGGAGTTTGTGGGTCTCTTCTTGGGAGGCATTGCTGGAAATGGCTTTGGTGGAAGGAGGAAGGTTGGATTGCTTTGTCGAGAAGTTCCCACAAACGGTGCCAATCTGTTGCCGCTGGATTCGGGTGTAGGGGCCATAGATGAGATTTGTAGGTTCGCGAGGAACTCGAACAGGCGGAACCCTTCTTCTTCCTTATTGACTAGTTGACTCCTTGGTGCTCCCTTGAACCTGCACAAATGTTCGAGACACCGGGATGGATCCCGGCGACGAACCCTCCGACGCTCAAGTCAATACACAGAAAAAGTGAAGAGAAAGAGCTTTAGTGTGCAAAGAGTGATCACCTTCAATAGTAGGAGGTAGGGGGTTTTTATAGTCGCCCAAGAGATCTTTTCAGGATAAGGGTGAATCCCTACTTCCCGGTGTGGCTGGCTGGGGTTGGTTACAACCATCCCCTCAAGATAGGGACAAGCCAAGATCTGCTCCTATCCTGTTGATCTGCTCCCTAACGAATTGAGACCCGTTCTCTGCCAACCAGATCCGTTCATGGGCCAGCGAGTCCAAGAGGGGAGACCCGGTACCCAATTCGGACCCGTCTGCGGTTGAAATTACCATCCTACCCCTGCGACTTCAAGATTCATGCTCACTTCGAACGGTTCCGATTTAACCCCATTTTTAGCCGTATCAACTACAATTCTCAAAGAATGCCATTTGCTTATTAGTAGGAATGTTTATTTGACTAAATTGTTTCATTAACACCTTTTTTGACTTCGAGATAATTTGATTTCCAGGTAATAAATGAACCCTTCTTGGTGAAGTAAGACCATGATTATGAACTTCATTAAATTTGTGAAGAACCCATACACCATACTCTGTGTTTAGCTTCAACCTAATCAAGGCATTGCATTCCGTTCTAATAGTGCCGCATCGCCTATTTTTGGTAACTTTTGAATCATGTGTAACTTCTACATATACCTCTGTTGTCTTTTTCTTTGATTCCCCGACCTTAAAACAAACACATGTCTTACTAACTAGATCTCCTTTCTTATATTTTGTTGAGCTTTTATGGACTTGAAAATGTGCACATTTAGCGTATCTTTTATAAAATTCCTTAGCTTCTTCAAGAGAAATAAAAGTCATACCTATTTGTGGCTTCAGATGTTCATCAACAATTGGGACAAATGAAAGTTCCTCTTTTGAGGTTGTAGATAAATTCACCCCATGACTACTCTCTTCATGACTTTCCATACCTATACACAAAATGTATGATTGTGACTTAGTAATCATCATAAGAGAATTAATAAAAAAAAATCACTCAGTTCCAAACTTATTGATTTATCAAAGTCATTTAACAAAAGAAAAGAAAAAGGAATGAAAACGAAAAATATAAACCATTGCATAAAAAAATTGAAATAAAAATAAATAAATTACTGTTCCAAAGAAGGGAGCAGGGATTGAGGGCGTGGCGGCGGTGTTGAGGGCGTGACGGCGGCACTTCAAATCGAGGGTTGGTGGGTGGCGGTGCTTCAAATCAAGGGCGTGTGGGGTCGAGCTCGAGAGTCTGGAAAGAACGAGAAAGATCGAGTTGCTCGAGATGCCGGAGCGAGAGAGAGGAAGAGTAAGGAGAAGATGAGAAGATTTTTTCCCTTCCTTTATTTTGGGGATTTTGAGACTGGGAGTGAGAAATAATTCTGAGAGGGAGAGAGAGAGAGGAGAAGATGATAAGAGGGAAATGCCCAAAATACCCCCCACTCATACTTTGACATTAATCTACACCGTCCAGTGCTCATCATGATTGAAGTCGGATCCAACGGTGTGCGGAAGGGTTCGCACGAACAGACGTGAGAACAGTTCACATCAGATCATCTCTCTCTCTCTCTCTCTCTCTCTCTCTCTCTCTATATATATATATATATATATATATATATATATATATATATATATATATATATGGGCTTAGCAATGATTTGTATTTATTTTTGCAAGATTTCAACGCTACTAACACAACAAAATCATGAATTGAAGTACTTGCAGGCTCAGAACACCCTTGTATATAACAATGATTTATGGAATTTTCATTTGAATCAAGAATGAGTATATGAAATGCATAAATAAGATGTCCCTTGGGCTGCCTTATGATGCCATGCCAACTAGTTCTGGCCATAATCTAAAAAATTAACTCCTCTTGCATAAGATATTGCACTAACAAACTCAGTAAACATAGCCCAAACATGTTGGGAACAGAGCTAAAAAATACCATAAAAACAGAGAGATCAAAAAAAATTTTGAAATTTGGAAACAGAACAGAGCTCCAAAAAATATTAACTTCTCTTACATAGCATGCTGGAAACTAACTTCTCTTATATTCCACAAACTAACAGAACACACAAACAGAAGAAGCAGCAGCAAGATTAAGGCTTGTTAATTATAGTTTGTCATCATTGCCTACACCAATACATAATAAAGCAAGGAACTACATTTTAAAAAAGAAATAGTGGGAATCAAACACTTCCCTCAATTGATATCAAGCATAAATGTCTTCGGAACTCTCTCCAGAGGCGGAATCTACTTCCGTGTTAATGCCTCCACTAAACAAAACTCAATAAAGAGATACTTAGTCAAGCTCAAAAGCAAATTTTAAAAAACAATATGACCAAAGATTAATTCAAATTCAACTAAAAGAGTTAAATTTACCTATAATGTTTGTTTGGGAAATTTCTTGAATCGTGCTTTTGTCCCTGCATGCCGCAAGCATTGCACCTTTTAGGTTTCTTTCTCAACTTCTCTCTTGTCAGCTTCAATCGCTTCCCACTATGCCTTCCTTTTGTACTGCATTGACTAGGCTCTGCCACAGAAACTTTAGATATTTTCATGTGTTCACCAAATGTCGGTCCACTATTTCCGGGTTGCATAAGATGAATGATTTCAATATTTTTGAGCATGTTTTCACGCATGAATTCGTAGCCTTCGTTGGAAGCTAATCCAATATCAAGTTGTTAATATCAAGTTGCTAAATTACTCAACTCACAATAGTGAGAACATAAATTCTCACTTGTGCCTTCATCAATGCCTCTCCTAGTTGTGAAGATAATGTTTCTTCATATCACATCTCGACTCCATCTTCTTAAAATATATTACTTCGGTAGTTCATTCTGACATACTAAGATTTTGTGTCAACAAATGTCTTCTGCCGGGTGAAGTAAATACATGATTGTGTAATTCATGAAGTGAATAAAAAAAACCATGAATTATTTTCTTCATTTAGTTTCACACGAATGAAAGCTTTGCAATCAGATTTAGATGTAGTTCCTCGTCTAAAATCATTGGGCTTACTCTTTGATACCCCGACTTTATTACAAACATATGACTTATCCACTATCACGGTTCCCTTATATTTATTTGAACCATTACGCATTTGGAAACCCCCACATCTAGCATAATTAACATAAAAAATTCGTAGCACATAGCTTTGGTTTTGTAACGCCCCGAATTCCAAATACATGTAATTCGTAGCACATACATGATCTTTTACTTCAAATTCGTACAAAATACAAGGAATTTAAAACTTTTTCTTTACAACATGTTCTTTTACAAATACGCAGTGGAAGTTACAAAGAATATACAACTTTAACATTCAATAACTTTAATATGGAAGTAATCATCAGTATCAACTCCTCTTTGTAGCTTTCGTTAACCAAGTCCTGCACTTGAAAACTGTGGGCAGTTGCATACAACTGACGCAATGCTATAATACAACGATTCTCTTACTTTAGCAAACACAAACTTGAATGCACAACGAAGTGTGAAAAGTGACTATCCTAAACATGTCAGTGTATGATATGAACTTAATGCTTAATGTAGATATTACACTACGATGACACTAAATACTTGTTTGGATTCTATGCATCCCATGCTACATAGGTCCAAGGAAAAGCCCTTATCGTACTCCTCATTATAGGGTTTAATTCCTTGCTATGAAATCCTACTACGGTGGCTAATGTAAGGTTTAGATATCATGTGATAATCTAGTATCGCCTCGATAATTCTTGAGAATCACTCTCCCACCGCGAGTCGTAACACCGATATTCTGGAGGCGAAACCCACACCACGAGCCATGACCTTGATAATTCTTGAGAGTTGTTCTCCCATCGCAAGTGATTTTCGGACGTCACGCCTCACACCCCGATAATTCTGGAGATGTAACCCATACTGCGAGTCATAGGTACCTCATCACACAAATACCCACGAGCGTTGCCTCGATCCCGATAATTCTGAAGAAATATCTCCCACCGTGAGTGATTTTGGACATCATGCCTCACACCCCGATAATTCTGAAGATAATCTCCTACTGTGAATCAAATAAAGCCTTCATACTCATGTTTGCCTATACTTCATCACATCTCCTCCTAGTGTCTGTCCTTAGGTTTAATTATAATCATCACAACCTAGAGCAAGCTTATCCTACCAGACTTAAATTAACACATGAGAAACATTAGCCCACACTGGCTACTTCTCAAATTTCTTTATTCACAAATTGCCGGTCACTACGGGTCTCGCTCAGCCTCTAGATTCCAACAACCATCTCACTTTAGAGATCACTTAGGTTACATCTAACCTCAACATAAACATTTCATTCATTATTGATCATTTTTTCTTTATCCACTTACTTTATATTCATAAATCATGAAGTAATCAACTCCTTATAACAATGTAAATAATAATTTTTCAATCAAATTCTTGTAGGCAAATCCTCAATTAACAACCCTAAACTATTCGATTTAACAATATTCAAAGTTCTTTTCTTAGTAGATCTTTTTCATATTTCTACACTTCAAATATATTTCTTAATACTATTTTTTTTTTTGAATTAAAAATTGACTAGAGATTCCGTATTTCATCTTAACTCTTCACTTAAAGCAATAGATTAATATCCATGCAATTCCACATAGGTAAATTCTAAATTGTAGTCTACATCCAACTCTTATATCTTTTTAATCATGCATAACCCCTTGAATTTGAAAAATATAATATTTAAGGTGAGTATAACTTCTAATTCCCATAATAGATCTTAGAAATGTGTGGAATTATTTTTATAATGCTCTAATAATACTTTAGAACATTACTACATATTTTCCCAAATTTTAAAAGCTTGGAAAAACCCATAAAATGAAACAGAAGAATGAAAAACACATTTTTGTGTATAACCGAGTTCGAATCCAAGGCCAGTAGGCAGCAAACTGCAAGGCCAACCACTAAACCAACTCGCTTTTGTGATAAAGACCGCTCTGAGTTCATTTTGTAACCCAGAAATGCCAATTCATTAATTTCCACAAAAATTCACAAAAGGCAGAGCCTCCCAGTCTTCGAACCCGAGACCAAGAAATCCCCCAAAACCCCGCGCTAACCACTGAGCCCAAACACTATTCTAATAATATAGGAGTTCCAAATTTTTTAACCCAACTCTCTGTTTCTACTCATTTTTAACTCCTTCAATTATTTTTTATTTCTATTCTTTTCTCTCAAATTATTTGCTCAAAAAATACACTCCTAGATTTATAGAAATGATTTCTCACTGATTTTACCTATATTAGAGTGAAATTATACACAAATAATTTAAATAGTAACTTTGAGAGCTTTTATACACATATGTTTTTATTAATCAACATGACCACTCTTTATAACAACTAACATGAATATATTTTCTTCTAGCGATTATTCTGATTTTATGGAGAATTCTCATCTCCCTATTGAATTATAATCTACCCCAAGTATTTACACAATTTTTTAGGCATAAGTTAACAACTTTATATACACATACAATTTATTTACATGATCTAATCATGGTATACTACAATACGCATGACATTACTAAGAAACACTCTAAAAAGAATTATAGTTGACCACAAGACAATTCTACATTGAAAATTTTAACTAACAAGCAATAATTTCTCATATTCATCTACTACTAAAACTCTAGATGACAATACAACATGCATCATATAAAAGTTTTAGAAACTAAAGAACTCATACTAATTTTATATCTCAAGCACATTTTATCTAAGCATGCATTCTACAAACAATTAGAAAGTAAAAGATGTTAGAGATTATGAGAGATTATAACAATAGAAATTAGGGTTAATATCCTAGACTAAGGTGCTTGAGATATTTACCCTAGGTATCAAGATTGGAATACCTATACTACTATCACAAGCTAGTATTTAGAGGATAAATACTGGTTT
Source organism: Hemerocallis citrina (assembly GCA_017893485.1). Lineage (NCBI taxonomy): Eukaryota > Viridiplantae > Streptophyta > Magnoliopsida > Asparagales > Asphodelaceae > Hemerocallis > Hemerocallis citrina. Next base: position 202,454,230 of record CM030365.1, read on the forward strand.
GGGTACTAGGTTCTCAACCCACTCAACCCGCGTTTCGATATCCATACAATTAATACGTGTAACACACGTGTTACCCATAGAATAATATTACACATAATATTATTCATATAGTGAGAATATACCTATATATCCAACTGACATGGCTAAAAATAGGATTAAATCGGGACCGTTCACATCGGACTCGAATCTTAAAGCTCAGGGGTAAAACAGTAATTTCACATGCAAATGGGTCCGAAGCGGGTACTGGGTCTCCTTCTCACAGATCCAATAACCCGCAAACGGATCTACCTCAGCTGGGTACGGGTTTCAACCCGCTACCAACCCGATCCGACAAGATACAATCAAGGTCCCTGATTAGACCTAAATCAACGGCCATGATTCACATCTATCTTTTCACTGGGGATTAGCGATTAAATTCCTTAACTAATTATAGGGGATATACCTTATCAGATTACATGCCTTATCTGATTACGAGGAATATTCCTTATCTAATCACGGGGATTACATTCCTAAAACCAGTCCCTAAGACGCCTATAAATACCCATCACCCATCTCCATTAAGAGGTAATCAATCTTTTTCTAGTTAAACGCTCTTTCATAATCATTTCTGGTTACTGACTTGAGCGTCGGAGGGTGCGTCGCCGGGATCAACCCCGGTGTCTCGCACTACCTTGCAGGTGAACGGCGGGAGTCAACGGTCAAGCTCCGGCGGAACAGGTTAGGTGTTTGCTATTCAGGTTTTCTACGAACTCACAAATTCATCTGCTTGCCCCCACACCGAATTTAGCGACAACAGATTGGCGCCGTCTGTGGGAATCATACGAATAGCAGCCCCTCCTCTTTCCGTCGACTAGATCTTCTCCAGCCATGCCTCCGAGAAAAGCCAAATCTAGGGGGTCCAACCGTGGGCCCAATCCCGCCGATCAGCAGGAGCCAGTCCCTGACCAACCCGTTCTGCAGCAGGAACGACCTCCGCTTCAGACGGAAGACCCCCTTCAGCAAGATCAGCCCCTTCAGAATCAACAACCCCCCAAGGGTCCGACCGGACCTCAGAATGCTGGTGCGGGGGGCTCCCGCGGAAAGCAACCTCTCCACCAAGACCGCATCTCCATACACAATGCCTCTACGGATTCCATGGCTTCACACAATCCTCAGAATCGGCAGAAGAAGGACGTGGATCTTCGTCACCGTCTGGACGAAAAACGGGCCCGAGAGGGAACCTCCCGCCACTATCGTCCGGGTGAACGATCTCCCCGTCACCAGGATTACAGAAGGTCTCCTAACCGTAGGGGGCGAAGGGAATCCCCCGAGCATCGCAGAAGAAGGCCACGCTCCCCCGTGGGTCGGCAACAACCTAAGAACGAGGAGGCACCAATCACCCGTGCCGAGTTCCAGCAGTTCCAAGCGACCATCTTACAAGCTCTCACCAACGCACCCAAGGCTCCATCTCCTCCCCCGGTCCGAAGCCCTCGCCGACGGTTCCCCTCTCCTCGTCCTGCTCCTACTAACTCCCGGCGTACCCCAAGTCCTCGTCGCTCCCGAAGCTACCATCGCCGCAGCCCTCATTCTCCTTCGTACGAAGATGAGTCTCGAGGCTCGGCAGATCACCGTCGGAGGGATGACGCCATGTACCGCCGTCTTCATGAAGTAGAAAGGTGCCTGGGTCGGATAAACCGAGAAGAGGAGCTTAGGGGGAGGACCCTACGTCCTAGCCAACCCCCTTTCTCCCGAACCATAGTGGATGCACCTGTCCCGTTCGGCTTCAAACCTCCCCAATTTGAGACTTACACCGGGGAGACCGATCCAGTCGATCACATCGAAAGCTTTAAGACTTTGATGCTCCTCCATCAAGCTTCCGATGCCCTCCTCTGCAAAACCTTCCCCGCGACACTGAAGGGCCCAGCTCGAGAGTGGTACTCCCGCCTCGCACCGTCTTCCATATTCTCCTTCGAGCAGTTCGAGACACTCTTCATCACCCACTTCGTGAGTAGCAGGCGCACGGAGAAGACCAGCATTTCACTCCTCCAGCTTAGGCAAGAGAAAGGTGAGAAGTTAAGAGACTATGTGAAGAGGTTCACAGCTGAAGCCAGGACTATAGCCTCCCTCGACCAATCTGTCGCAACAGCCGCCTTCCAATCCAACGTCTTCAATTCCAGCCTCCGCTCCTCTCTTGCTAAGAAGCCTCCACAGAACTTTGCCGACCTCCTTCTCAGGTGTGACAAGTACATTCGTGCCGAAGAGGCCGCCTACCCTCCAAGCTTCGGAGGGTCTGCCTCAGGGACGAAACGAAAGCTGACCGAAGAAGATGAGGGCTCCCAAAAATCCCAGAAGGACAGCAATGGACAGCGTCGCCCGACTCCTCGGTTTGAGAAGTTCACCCCCCTCATTGCCAACATATCAGAAGTCCTTATGGAGGTGGACAACGAAGGGCTACTCCGCGCTCCCCCGAGAATGAATACACCTGGCAAGAAGAGGAATAAGGATAAGTGGTGCCGCTTTCACAGGGACCACGGCCACGACACGGATGATTCTCGGGCTCTCAAGGAGGAGATCGAAGAACTCATACAGCGGGGGCACCTGATCCAGTTCGTCCAAAAAGAGGGGGCCGAGCTCCTCACCTGATCACCACCTCTTCCAAACGAACAGAAAGGCCCGCCGAGCTTCAAGACTCAGCTCCTCCCAAGAGGTCCTCACCTTATTGTAGAAGTAGGATTTTGATTTTCAATAAGGCCGATGCTTGTAACTCGGCCAACAGCATGTAATAATGGCTCGCCCTATTGGAGCAGCCACTTAGTTTATTTCAATAAAACTTATCTTTTCATTGAAAATTATTGCTCTTGCTCCTCTATCTCTCTGGGTTCGGAGTCCAGCTTCTTTTACATGGCTCCTCCCGCAACTCACTAAACTCTAACGATGGCTCCGGAGTCCAACACTTGGTTCGATTCTGCTTCGAATAACTCGCTCTTAAGCGGGTTAGAAGTGGTTCGCCATTCGGAATTGCTCCCACAGCCGTTGAACAACTTAAACGATGGCTCCGGAGTCCAACACTTGGTTCGATTCTGCTTCGAATAACTCGCTCTTAAGCGGGTTAGAAGTGGTTCGCCATTCGGAATTGCTCCCACAGCCGTTGAACAACTTAAACGATGGTTCCGGAGTCCAACACTTGGTTCGATTCTGCTTCGAATAACTCGCTCTTAAGCGGGTTAGAAGTGGTTCGCCATTCGGAATTGCTCCCACAGCCGTTGAACAACTTAAACGATGGTTCCGGAGTCCAACACTTGGTTCGATTCTGCTTCGAATAACTCGCTCTTAAGCGGGTTAGAAGTGGTTCGCCATTCGGAATTGCTCCCACAGCCGTTGAATAACCTCACAATGGTTCGGAGTCCAGCACTCGGCTCGACTCTTCTTCCTCGGCTCGTCCTCAGACGAGCCAGGAGTGGATCACCGTTCGAAATTGCTCCTGCAGCCGTTGAATGGATCGGAGTCCAACACTTGGCTCGATTCTACTTCGCAAGTTCGCTCCTAAGCGGACTAGAAGTAGCTCGCCATTCGAAACTGCTCCTGCATCCCTCAAACTAACCTCACGATGGTCGGGGTCCTATGGCTCGACTTTACTTCACCGGCTCGTCCTTAAACGGACCGGAGGAAGATAGCCATTCCGAACTGCCCCCACGACCATCCGAGCTGAGTTACCCATCTACCGAGAAGCAAAGTGGCGGAAAATGTGCCTCAAAATCCGTGCTCGGATTCGCCGAACAAAGCAAGCAGATGAAGAGGAAGAAAGAAAAAGAGGCTAACGGTCGGGGTCGGATCCGATACCCACGGTCCGACCCATACCCATCTTAGCTCCTTCATTCTTCTCCTTCTTTCCCAACACATCTCCTCTTCTCCACTGTGCGGAAGAACGAGGCAGAGGAGAGAACCCAATTGCCTCTTCTCCCCTTCCTCTTCTCCTCTTCTCCACCGTGCGGAAGAACAAGGCAGAGGAGAGAACCCAACTGCCTCTCCTCCCCTTCCCCTTTCTCCTCAGAAGTGCTGCCGATCCGAAGTGCTGCCGTACCGACCCTCGTTTATGGAGAAAAATTCGGCCGACCCCATCTAACCGTTGGATCATCTCAAAATTCACACTCAAGCGTGATGGACGGATCAGATCACACCACGTCACCGCAAAACGACAAGATAACGTTTTCTTGAAACTCGTGCCTCATGTCTCGTGATTCGCGCCACGATCGTGATCAACCGTCCAGATGGCTCTTCTACAAGTCAAGCTCTTCACTCCGCTCACTTCCAAAGCGGAGCTCTTCTCCACAAGTTCGGAGCACTACTTTCTCCTAGGGTTCCTCCTCAAACTTGTCTCTCAAATAGCTCTTCTCGACGAGGTTGGAGCACAACTCTCCCCTAGAATTTCTCCTTGCACTCACTTCAAAGAATGGGTCTCCCCATGGCTCTTACGAGGATCTTCCCAGCACCGCTTCTCCACTGTGCGAGAGAACGAGGCAGAGGAGAGAACCCAATTGCCTCTCCTCCCCTTCCTCTTCTCCTCTTCTCCTCTGCTCCAGTATGCGAAAGAACAAGGCAGAGGAGAGAACCCAAATGCCTCTCCTCCCCTTCCTCTTTCTTCTCAGAAGAGCTGCCGATCCGAAGTGCCGTGGTACCGACCCTCGTTTTTGGGAAAAAATTCGACCGATCCCATCTCGCTGTCGGATCGTCTCAAAATTCGCGCTAAAACATGATAAACGGCTCAGATCTCGCCACGTCACCACAAAACGACAAGATAACGTTTTCTCGAAACTCGTGCATCTTGTCTCGTGATTCGCGCCACGATCGTGATCAACCGTCCAGATTGAGCCGCGTAGCTCGGATCTCAAATCCGAGCTATCGAACTACCGAACCGCTAAGCGGCAAAAAATCTCCTCAAAATCCGTGCTCGGATTGACCGAACAAGAAGCAGCAAAGCCACGTGGCATGCCACATGGCATCTTTGGAGGTACAGCCGAGCCGTATGGCCGAGCCGGGGTGCCTTCGCCGAAGCGCCGAACCGAGGTGCCGAATTGCCGACGCTGTATATGGAGAAAAATTCGACCAAACCCATCTCACCGTCGGATCGTCTCAAAATTCGTGCTAAAATATGATGAACGGCTCAGATATCGCCACGTCTCCACAAAACGACAAGATAACGTTTTCTCGAAACTCGTGCATCTTGTCTCGTGATTCGCACCACGATCGTGATCAACCGTCCAGATTGAGCCGCGTAGCTCGGATCTCAAATCCGAGCTACCGACCTACCGAACAGCAAAGTGGGAAAAAATTCTCCTCGAAATCCGTGCTCGGATCTGCCGAACCAGATGCAATTGCCGAGCAACAGGGAAGAAGGAAGAAGGAGGAGAGAGAAAAGAGAGAAAAAAAAAATGTGGGTTCGGACCCGTTAGGATCCTAACCCGAACTCCCTACTCCCCACGTCACCTTCTTCTCCAACAGCAAAAACAAAACAAAACCCCACAACACTTCTTCTCCTTCCGCACGCTCCCGCCAAAAAGAAGAGAACCCAACACCTGCCGAGCTCCATCTTCATTGCCGAACTCACCCCCTCCGACGTCTAGCTCCGGCGTCGAACTCTCCGTCCCGAGCTCGCGAACACCTCCTTCAACCTCCGACCTCGTCGACATCGAGCTTGATACCGAGCTCATTCTGCCGAGCTCGTCTCCACACGCCGTCAGCTCCCTCCTCGAGCTCCGCCATGGCTGACCACGACGCCGAGCTCCGAGCTCCGTCACCTCCTCAAGCTCCGTCGAGCTCGAACCACGAACGAGGTCCGAGCGCAATGTCGAGCCGAACCCATCATGTCACTGCCGAGCTCTCCCTCTCTCCGAGCTCCACTTCGAACGACCGAGCTCACGTCTCAACCTTCGAGCTCCGATGCCAAGCTCCACCTTCGTCTCCTCCGCGAGCTCACCCCCAGTACCGAGCTCGCCTCCGCCGCCGAACCATTAGCGAGCTCCGAACCACCTCCGCCGAGCTCCCAACCTCGCTGAATCACTTCCGCCGAGCTCGCCTCCTCTCCTCGCCGAGCCCTTCAAAATGCCGAAGCTACATTCCGTGGGCGGAGCTCCGTTGAATACGCCGAGGTATCGAGCTCCGAGCTCTCACTTCGCCGAGGCCTTATTTCCGTCGAGCCCCTTTTTCATGCCGAGTCGAACTCCCTCCGACGAGCTCCCCAGTGTCCTGCCATGGCCAGTGTTCGGCCATCGAGTCCACAGCGCAGCTCTCGACCACGGCGCCGACCAAGCCCCTCGTTTGCCTAGGAGCTTCGACTCCGACGCGCCGAGCTCAGTACTCCTCTTCCTCGCCGAGCGCTTCCACCGCCGAGATCCTCGTAGACGAAGTCGGAGAGGGGGTCGGATGAACCAGTCGAAGAAGGAGGGCGTGGGGCGAGTTCGGTGGAGAAAGAAACGAGGAGGGAGAGAGAGAGTCGAAGGAGACGCGCGGAGGAAGAAGAGATAGAAGCAGCGGAGAAGAAGCAGCGGGAAAAAGAAGAAAAAATAAAAAAAAAATAATAAAAATTGCCACGTGGCGGTCCACGTGGCAACATCTCAACGAGCCGGGGTGCCTTCGCCGAAGCGCCGAAGTGCCGATGCTGCAAATGGAGAAAAAAAGTGACCGACCAACACGATCCGTCCGATCGTCTCAAAATTCGCGTCGCGACACGATCGACGCTCAGGAACGCGCCACGTGTCCCGATCGTGATCTGCATCACGATGCGCGCAGATCTGATCATGATGGACGGCCAGAAACGTGCCACGCGTCAAGATCGTGATCTGCCTCACGATGCGTGCTCATCTGGTCATGATGGACGGCCAGAAATCTGCCACGTGTCCAGGTAATATTTAAATTATTTATTTATTTATTTAATTGTTTTTTTTATTTAAAAAATCCGAAAAAAATATTTAAAAATCGAAAAAATTAATTAAAAATTCTAAAAATAATTATTAATTCAGAAAAAATTATTTTTAAATTCTGAAAAAATAATTATTAAATTAGAATAATTAATTAATATTTTAGATAATTAATTATTTAATTCGGAAAATGAATAAAAAATGAGAAAAAATGAGAAAAAATTCAGAAAAATCTGGAAAAATCACCAAAAATCCAGAAAATTCTGAGAATATTTTTGGGCATTTTACAAGCCCATAATAACATTGTTACACCCCGAGCAAGATTCCAAACTCCCTTGAGAACACCGATAAAATCCCGTACGCCATTGAAACAGTAAAACTACTCCTCAAAGGCTGATCACACTCAGTCTTTAGGAGTGGGGGGCTCGTGACATGGCTAAAAATAGGATTAAATCGGGACCGTTCACATCGGACTCGAATCTTAAAGCTCAGGGGTAAAACGGTAATTTCACATGCAAATGGGTCCGAAGCGGGTACTGGGTCTCCTTCTCACAGATCCAATAACCCGCAAACGGATCTACCTCAGCTGGGTACGGGTTTCAACCCGCTACCAACCCGATCCGACAAGATACAATCAAGGTCCCTGATTAGACCTAAATCAACGGCCATGATTCACATCTATCTTTTCACTGGGGATTAGGGATTAAATTCCTTAACTGATTATAGGGGATATACCTTATCAGATTACATGCCTTATCTGATTACGAGGAATATTTCTTATCTAATCACGGGGATTACATTCCTAAAACCAGTCCCTAAGACGCCTATAAATACCCCTCAACCATCTCCATTAAGAGGTAATCAATCTTTTTCTAGTTAAACGCTCTTTCATAATCAATTCTGGTTACTGACTTGAGCGTCGGAGGGTGCGTCGCCGGGATCAACCCCGGTGTCTCGCACTTCCTTGCAGGGGAACGGCGGGAGTCAACGGTCAAGCTCCGGCGGAACAGGTTAGGTGTTTGCTATTCAGGTTTTCTACGAACTCACAAATTCATCTGCTTGCCCCCACACCGAATTTAGCGGCAACACCAACAATCTCCTCTTATATTATCAATATATAAATGTATTGGATTATCTCATCAGTTCAACATGAAGCTGATTGGCTGATAGCAGTCTTTAAATAGAAGAAATGCATCACACAATGTACAGTTCATAAAGAATAAATCAATTATAAATCCGAATAGTTCAAAAGGACTAAATCAAAATAATTAAATAGTTTCCAAACCATATCACAACATAATAGTTCACAATGACTAAACCAACTGGAAAAAACTGTCATAGTTTCAAAATCAGATAAAGCAAATAAACTTCAAGAACAAAGTAAGAGTTTTAAGCTCAATGAACACAAGAGTCTTAAACTCAACAGAAGTTTTACCAAACAAGTGACTAATTTATTCTCGATAGAAATAAACTGAAACTCTGTTTTTATACACTGCTTTATGTTTAATCCTTCATTTTGAGCAAATCATTATTTTGAAATCTATGTTGATAGATTCAACTCCTCCATCTTTGCTAGCTTATTGAAAACAAGAATATCAAGATACACATCTGTAAGAATTCCAACAAATTTTACAAAGTATCTAGTTCCACAAAAGAACTTAGTACAATTCATAATTAGCTTAGCAAAAATATAACGCAAGCATCACAATCAAATTTCTTTAACTAAATAAAGAACAAAAACTATTATAGTTTCTACACAAGAACTATACTATGTTTCATATTGGAATGATAGAACAGTCAAATCAATTATGGTTAATTCCGAATCATCAAAATTGGAATGAAACACGAATCATAAAAGAGATATATCATCAAAATTGGAATGATATAACGACATTCTAAACATCGGAAACATATCGACAAGTTTTCATGTTTCGTATTGGAATAATATGATTATTCTAAGTAAATTCTCTACATATATATTACCATCAAAATTGGAATGACATTATATATTTGTGGAATTTATGTGCAATCATCAAAATTATCTAAAACATGTCAACTTCCTAAAATTGATGCTTAAGTTTGAACTTCTTTATGGCTCCAATTGGATTCTTAATTTCAAAACAATTAGGATGTTAAAGCTTTGACTCAATAGCTTTTAACTCCATTTCCCCTGCAGTTTTGATAATTAGATCTCTTTCAAGTCTCTTAGCAAGAGCATTAGCCATATTTTATTTCAATTGCACTTTATTTATGAGAAAGTTCAACTAGGCTTCTTTTAGTCTTAATATACTCCTCTTACTATTATAGAGCGAGTTATGAGCTACAGTGCATTATAACTTGATAGTCACATAACATAATTAGAGAATTTACGTTAAACTTCTCAATGGATGATTAGCAAGAAGTCATTCAATCCACTTAGCCTCTTCCCCTGCAGAGGATAATACATAGAGGTCTGATTCTTAGATGAGAAGGCAATGCTTGTTTGCCTTGTAATCTCCATAAATTTTTTCTCCTCCTAGTGCCAACACATATTTACTAGTTATCGACTTTCACTAAACTTTGATTAGCACAAAGCAAACTCTTGCTTACCACTCAGTTATCTCATTAGCCTCTTAAGGGCACTCAAATGTGTATGGAATTATTAGTGAATCTGTAAATCATACTTACCTCAAAGGCTATATCTATTCTAGTGCAGATCTTTTTATATATGAGACTTTCAATTCCTTTAGAATGATCTACCTGTCTCATAGTTGCACCATCATTAGGTGTCAACCTTTTATCATAATCATAAGGTGTTTTAAAACACACTTTGAATCATTATATCCCCACTTTTGAAACACATTTTGATTTGATGAGTTTGACTAAGGGTTATCTTTGCCAACCAAAATTCACTCTTATACCTATGGTGTCCACAATACCTAGGTGTTTTATGCTGAATTCATTGGATAGCACAATTTTAACTTCAATTGTAATAGAGAGGTCACTTCCAAGAACAAGCTTGTCAACAGCACAAGTAAATAATAGCCATTATATTTGACACACTACAAAGTTAAAGGCACTTATCTGAATTACTTGATTCATATACTAGGCTCTTTAAGAAAATTTTCAAATTATTTATTCATCGGCTATACATGTTTTAAGAACATACAATGATTTTACTAAATTGTAAATCTTGTTCTCTAAACATATTAGTTCAAAACTTTCCAGTACAAAATTGTTCAGTGCAAAACATCAAGTACAAAACCTTTAGTACAAAACTTTTTAAATATCCTTTATGAGTAACAAAATTTTCAATAGATGTAATGGTAAGTAGATACTTATTGTAGCAATATGACAAACATGTGAGTAGACATCAAATAAATCTACCTCATTTTTCTCAGTCAATCCATTAGCTACTAAAATGCATTAAAATTTCTACTGAACAATCCAAAATTAAGTTTCTTCTACAAAACCCCACTTACTTACTATAGTTTTAGCCCATTTCAGCAGATCAACTAATTTATTGTATGACAAATTCATCTCATTTTCCATTGAAGTTTTAAGTGTCAGTAAGTTTGGTTCTTGATTCCAACTGAGAATCATTGACCGTGTCTGTAGGACTGGATAATTTCGTACACTTATCTTTGACGAAAACATTCTCATAGAACTTTATTTGTCTAGATTCTACCAATACAAATTAGATAGATCTAAAATCTGTCCATAGAACCATATTCTGCACTTTCTAAGTACACACAAATATTTGTTATAGGTCCTACTACTTTAGGCCTTCTAGGGTCATGTACTAACAAATGTATCACACCACATGTTTTCATATTAACAAAATTATTTGTGTTTCTATCCCATAGTCTACAAGGTGTAAATAATTTAGAGTGTGGTAACATATTGGAAATATGATTAACAATACAATATCACCCACAGTTATACAAAGTCAAACAATAGTCAATAATATAGAATTCAATATTTTACTAAGTGTTTGATTCTAACTTTTATCAATGCCGTTTTGACTGTTGTAAATAGAGTGCACTAGAGATTATTCCAAATGCAAACTTGTCTCAAAATTGTTAAAACATATTCACCACCTCTATCAAATCTGAAACCTTTTGATCTTAGCATTTAACTAGATTTATAATTCATCAAAATAGCGAGTGCTACATCCTCCATATATGTATGACAGATATTCAATAATCATCTACATAGGTGATTAAATATTTTTGACCAATTATCATCTCATCTAGTCACAAAGCTACCGAGATCACAAATATCAGAATGTATTGACTCAAGAAGTTGTGTGCTCCTAGAAACCATACTAAATGATTTTCTAATGATCAAAATCTGAGCACAACTTTCATATTTTTCATATTTAATGAAGTGTCATTTAACAAAGTTATGAGTTTAACAAAAACAAACAATTTAATATATAATTCTCAAATCCTAGCCAATTATGCTATATTCAGGAACTATACACAATTAGAACTATTATTATTAATTGTTTCATTTGTTAAACTCAACTTATACATGCGATTGACATTATATGCACATTATAAGAATTAATACAAAATTACTCTACCACATTTTACAAAATTGTTTGCTTCTCTAATGGTTCTAACAATGTCCACTTGCTCAAACACAGTAAGCAAAATTTTCTTTATTCGTTCTTCATCATCTTCATAATGCTAAATGAGATAATGACTAACATATTATAATTCAACTTTGCACACACAGTACAATAAACGAGAAAGAACAAAACGTAACTAATGGAGTCATATTATGCACTAAACAATGCTCTTTTCTAAGTTATAGACATTTGTTATACACCTTATATATTAACTTTTATTAGAGAAGCAAACATACAATCTCACACAAACTGCAAATGATGGATTTAGCCAATATGTCTATACACATAGTATGACAATGCACATTTGACAATCCTAAACATGCTAGTTTCAAAATGAGAATAATTATGATCTAAAACACTCAATCATGTGATCAAACATACAAAATGTTAACACATTCTTCACATGAAAATACTAAGAAAGATTAGAGTAGATCATACCGATACTTCAAGTTATAAGTGTTTTCCAAATTTGATGGAGAAGCCTGCGTAGTGTAGACTTATCCAACCGTGATGCATATCCATCGTCTCCAACATACACAATTTGTAAGTAACTTGGAAGTTCCCACATTCATCAAATTGTTAAAGATTAACCAATTAAACGAATTATTAGCTCTATTTAATTCTAAGAACAATTTAATTGGAGATACAGTGTTGTAATCAAAACTTATAATTTAACTTATCAAAATAAATATTTGATCCTTAGCACATAGCCAAAATAGTTATTCAAACTTGTATTTAATTAACCAATGATCAACACGGTCTTAAATCTTTAGCACTTAGCAACAACAGATAATTAAAATATATATGCAGGTAAAGAACTTATTTTTAATTTAGATCTGATTCGGTCCAAACATATTTGGATCTAGTCTTAACAGCATCCTTATTGCTTTCACCAACTGCATCCACATCTCATATTGTGCTATCTCTTTCAACTATTAAATTCGGAACTATCAAACGTATCTAGTTTTGGAATCTTGTATGCCCAATTAAAATTTTCCTTTCTCAAGGAATAAACTGTAAATTCCAAAATCTAGAGGGTTCATTCTGAATAATTACTACTTACGTAATTTCAGTAAAAAGAATGATTTTTCTGTAAAAACTATCTAATAAACAATGAACAGAAAATTAAATCAAATAAAATAGCACAGATCTTAATGTTAGAGTGGAACGAATCCAAATGAAAAATCTCAATGCATTATAGCTCAGGAGATTTGGTCCTAGTCCCAAACATGAAACAGCAAGCCCCTCAACCAATCAGATCATGCCTGATTTGATTAAGCAGCAGCAGTACAGAGGATCTTGTCCTCGGCTCCAAACTCAAAGCAGCAATGCCTTAGCCAATCAAAACTGTGAATTGGGATCAGATCTAAGTACGCACAGTAGATCTTGTCCTGGCCCCGAACATGAAACAGCAAATCGAACCAATCGAAAAAATCGAATCAAATCTGAACTGAGTTGCTGTGTGTTTGGGAAGAAGAAGAAGGAGGTCGAAGTATGGGTGGCTTGCAGCGCAAGCAGCGATGATTGCGGTGCCTCCAGTGATGACTGCGGTGCCGCCAGCGACGGCAGGTGTCGACGCTGGCAACGACGACAGCTACGATCAAATCCCGACGAATGGTGATTTCATTGATCTCTCTTAATCTCAAAAAATTAATTAAATATCTCAAGATTGTTAGAGATTATGAGAGATTATAACAATAGAAATTAGAGTTAATATCCTACACTAAGGTGCTTGAGATATTTACCCTAGGTATCAAGATTGGAATACCTAGATTACTGTCACAAGCTAGTATTTATAAGATAAATACTGGTTTGGGTACTGGGTTCTCAACCCACTCAAGCCGTATTCCGATATCCGTACAATTAGTATGTGTAACACACATGTTACCCATAGAATAATAATACACATAATATTGTTCATATAGTGAGAATATACCTATATATCCAACAAAAGAAGCACCCACCTCAAATGTAGAATTCCCTAGTAGTAGAACACCCTTAAAAAAAATTGCTCCAAAGCTCCAACATTAGATCCCGGCCTAGCTCCTAGCTCCAATCCGTAAGCCTCTTCTTCCTTTATTTCTTTTTTTTTTTTTTTGAGTTGTGCTGTTCATGATAAAAGTATGGACTATTTATAAGAAAATTGTGTGGTCAAAATAGCTCCCCACTTTCCTAATGACTCCCACTTTCACCACACTCTCTCCCACTCTCCCTCACTCCTCACTTTGGCCGGCCAACACTTCTCATGTGCACAAGCACGTGCACGTGTATCAAATGTGCACACTACTTCTCATACAATTTATTATTATTAGTTTATTATTAGGTTAGGGGTGTGTTACACATGACAAGTGTACTAATCTAACTAGATTTTAAATATACATTTAAAGTAGAAATAATCATGGGCATAATTAATTTTTAGTGGGCTACAAAATGAATTTAGGCCTATTGGATTTAATTAAAAAACACACAATTGTGATTAGAAAAATGAGAAGAAAATGTTCATGACTCAAGACTTTTTTAGAAATAAAAATGTGGATAAAAATTATACGTGCAATGCACGTGAAAAAGAAAAATAACAAAAATTGAATTTTCTTTGGGATGTTACAGGTTTTAGGTGCTCGTCCACTACGGAGATAAATTCGCCTACTTGTGTGTTCAAAAAACTGTCACCAACAAAAGAGCTCCCTTCATCAATGTCCATACCTATTATCGAAGCAAACGAAACATAAAACAACTAACCAAATGCTCCGCAATTATACAAATGATTTTAAAATATAATAAGAAATAATGAAATTTAAAACACCATACACAAATACTTAACCAAATACACAAAATTAATTCAAAAAGAATACAAAAAAAATATCATCTTTCCCTTTGTATATTCATGGTAATTCAAACAATTAAAGAATTAAACAACACCATGTCTATTCATCTTTTCCTATGTTCGGATCTAGACACCGTGCTCATAGGTTAATCAAACAATTAAATAACACCATATTAATTCAAACAGAAAAAGAAATTTCATAAAGAAAAAAGTTACTCTTTCAGATCTAGGGTTTCTGATGGGCTAAGACACAAACAAATTTGGGGTGGAGAAGTCCATAGTTGGTAAATGTCGTTAAAGGCATCGGGAGGGTCATAAACTTTGGAGAAGATGGAGCAAGGTGGAGGAAGGAGGAGGTAGGTTTTCAGGAACTTTGAAGGGGATTTGGAGGAAAGATGATGGATTTAGAGGAGCTAGGGTTCTAGGTTTCGGGAGCTTCGAAGAGATGTTGAAGATGAGGAGAGTAACTAAGAGAGAATGGGAACTACAGAGCTAGGGTTTGTTGGGGTTTGAAGCTTAGCGATTTGGAAGAAGGATGAGCTAGGGTTTCGGGGGCTTTGAAGATGATTTGGAGGAAGGAGGAGCTTCGAAGAGAGAGAGGATGGGGCAGAGTATTATATTTCCACATTTTTAATGAATTAGTTTATATAAATCTTTTTAAAATGTATAAGTATCAATTAGACATATCTGAAGGAAAAGATGTGCAATTCATTAATCAGACCGCGGTTAATCAAGAAGTTGTTTTCCGTACTGACCCACTTTTTGAAAATATTGAGCGATCTGACCCACTTTCGAAAATATTTACCCAACTGACCTAGTTTTGGACATGTCAGCATTAACCGTTATTAAAAATTGCGACATAAGTTCATACCATGTTGTTCTTCCAAATAGCGGTATCTGTTAAAAAAAAATTCGCATGCGCTATTTGGAGTAACGACATCAGTTAACTTATTCACAATCGTGTATTCTCTCTAATTTGGAAAAAAAATGCAAGTGTGAAAAAGTCTAATAGCTGATGTCGTTGTTTGGAACAACGACAACAACATTACAGATGTTGTTGTTAGGAATAGCGGCATCAGTTATAATATTCATTGTTAGGAATAACTGATGTCGTTTGGAACAGCGGCAACAATGCATTTTATTACTTATACTTGACTAATCTATTTATGTGAACTGTTGCCGCTATTTCTCAGAACGGCTACAGTTATCTCATGTCGTTGTTTGGAAGAACGACATTAGTTATAATACTCATTAAACTCTCTTCCTCCACAATCGTTTTTCCAAACAACGACATTAAATAATTGTTGTCATTCTTAGAAAGAGCGGCAACAGTTCATAGAAATAGATTAGTTATATATAAGTAATAAAATGAACTATTGTCGATGTTCCAAACAACGACATCAGATATCCCTAACAATAAATATTATAACTAATGTCGCTATTCCTAACAACAGCATATGTGATGATGTTGCCGCTATTCCAAACAACAACATATGTAATGTTGTTGCCTCTATTCCAAACAACGACATCAGCTACAGGATTTTTTCACACATGCATTTTTTCCAAGTCAGAGAGAGTACACGATTGGAAATAAGTTAACTGATGTCATTACTCCAAATAGCAGCATGCGATTTTTTTTAATAGATGCCGCTATTGGAAACAACGACATATAAATAACCATGTTGTTATTTCCAATAACGGTTAATGCTGACGTGTCCAAAACTGGATCAATTGGGTAAATATTTTCGAAAGTGGATCAGATCGCTCAATATTTTCAAAAAGTGGGCCAGTACTTCAAAAAATTCAGTTAATCCATGGGTTGCCAGAGGCTGAGTGTTTCCAATTATATACAAAGTTGCATTCTAACAATTAAATATTCAAATAGACTCGCATCAAATTAATATATTAATATTTCTGAAAAATTCTCGAACTGGGATTACATGCGGCTTGTGTGGCCCGCATGTCCTGCTGACAAGAATGCTGGACCGACTGAACCTCGTCCCGTGCAGTGCCTCACATTTTAAACAGCTTTGTCTGCTGTTACATTGGCTGCATTCAAAGAGATGTCTGTCATTATGTCTTTCACCATTGCCCTATAAATAGAGACCTCTTCTCCCCTCATGAAACACACCAAAAACTATTCTCTCCCCCTTTTTTCTGTTTTGTTCTTCTAGTTCGATTGTTCGGTGGTAGAACTCAAACATTGCTCAGTTTAAGAGAGTGGAGTGGTGTCGACGTCAACACTCTACTGTCATTGCATCATGGAAAACAGACGCCTCTGCAAACTCCAGCACCCGGATGAGGCGAATCTATTTTAAGGAGATTGTGGGATACACAAGCCTCGACACAAATCGGTTTGGTTTTGTAATTTTGTTATTTCATTTTCCTTTTAATTTGTTATTTTTTCTTCATCTCCTCCTTCTCTGATTTTGTGTCTCTAGATTAAACTTAGTTTATTGCAAAACATAAACACCTTGACAACTGCAATTCTTAGCACTCCAGATCTTATGCCATAGTCAAAGAAGTGTTCTCCTCCTCTAATCAAGTCACGCAATAGCAAAAATTAGAATAATTAGTTTTAGGTAATAAATATAATAAATATTCAATGTATTTATTCAGAATATATAACAATGTTCACTTTATTCATCTCCATCCTTGATCTTGATTTATAGCAATACTAACTAACACGATAACATAAAGCTAATTATAGAAGATTCGAAAGCTTGGAGTTTGTTCCGGGAGTGATCCCTAACAATTGATCTTTTAGCTTAGTTTGAGATCATCTTTCCACAGAGATCTGAAAGTCGTCTGATTGAATCGACACGCATCGGAAAGTAGGAAAAAAACAAAACAAAAAAAACTCAGGAAAAAAAAAACTCGATGCAAGGCCAAACCAAATCTTTACTTAAGTTTTATGATGGATACAAATCGTGGAGTGATAAGAGCGCAGAATTTGGGGAGATCGGATGGCTGTAGTGTTCTGAACCTACCTTCAGTTAAGTTTTATGATGGACGTGAATCGTGAAACGATCGGAGTGCACATTTTGGGAAGATCGGACGAATGTAAAATTTTGACCTTAGCTTCACTTAATTTCATGATGGGTGCGGATCGTGGAGCGAATGGAGCGCACATTTTGGTAAGATCGGACGGCTACAGAAGAAGCAGTCTGGTTTTCTTGCGAGTGAACTGATCCTTGTGTTATTTCTGTGTTTTTTCCCACTTTTAGAATATGTGATGGATTCTGAGTCATTGGATCAAATAAATCTCAGATTCAACAGCTCATAATGGCTGGCGGAGATAGGATGTTAAATTAAGTACAAGATCAGTTCTTAGGGATCACTATATATATATATATATATATATATATATATATATATATATATATATATATATATATATATATATATATATATATATATATATATATATATATATATATACCATATTAATTATTATGAGAACTCCGCCATTTTCTATCCCAAGCCAGGAATCCGGCCATAAACCAGGTAAGGAGGACGGTTGTGTTAGGTAGTTGACAGCCATCATAAAACTTTTTCAAATCCTATGAACATGGATCCTAAAAATATATGGGTAAATGCTAGGGCATTTTCTGGAAGCGATGTGTTGTGCCTGCCTCCGAGTGCTTCAAAAAATGTGCAAAGGGCGTTGCTATGGCGCCTGGTTGCGGTGAAAAATGGGCAAGGGTTCTTGCATCAATCTGGACGTGTACAGGTAAAGAAGCTAGTCCAGAAAAATAGGCTTAGGTTAATGACTTGGAACATAGTTACATTGACAAAGAAATGCATAGAACTAGTAGATACCATGATTAGAAGGAATATTAATGTAGCTTATTTACAAAAAAACAAAGTAGGTAGGGGGAGAAAGCTAAAGAGAAAGATGGTTTTAAATTATATTATACAGGTAAAATTAGAAATAGAAATGGAGTAGGAATTTTAGTAGATAACAAATTCAAATGAGATGTAGTAGGTGTAAATAGGAAAGGAGTGTAATGCCCCGATTTTTCATTTAATGGAAAATTATTTTATTTTGCAAGTAGTGTGCACGTGCAATATTTTTGTAATTATTTTCATCATGATGAGTATAGATATTTAAATATGTGCTTTTAATTATTTTTATAAAGCCTTCTTTCAATTTGACAAAAAACCTTTCTTCCTAAAGCCCAAATTTAATTTAATTTATTATTTTTTATAATTATTATTTTGGCCCAAAACTAAAGCCCATGAGCTAATTTATTTTTAAATACAACTTGTAATGTAGAATACAATTTAAAGTTTATTTTTATGTAAAATATAATGTACAAATTTTTTTGGAGACCAAGTTGCAAGCACGTGCATTGCACGTACACGTGCACAAGCACACTTGCATGGCCGGATTGGATCTTTGGAGGGAAAAATCAAAATTTGAGTGGAGTCATGGTGGAGGTGGTTACTTGATTATGGGTAGTTAGTGTAACTCCTCCTTAAATCTAAATCATTTGTTCCTAACTTCTACTTCAATCTTAGCCATCCATTCTCTTATTTTTTTAGTATAAATACCCCCCTCTTTGGCTAGTATTCTTGTGCAAATTAATTCTTCCAAACCTATAGTTAAAATACAATTATTTAGTAGTATTCAAGTGAGTTAAAAGATTGAGTTTGTGTGGGAGATTGTTCTTGCAACAAGAAGAGGAAGGCCGGCATAGGAGTGCTCGGGTTTGGCTTTTGGTGTGCTCGGGTTTGGCTTGTGCGCGCGCTTCTAGGAGGAGGAGCGTTCGTTTGCAAGGACATTCGTCTAGGAGGTTGCTAATTGTATTTTTCTTCAATAAGGTGGGTAAATTTTCTATATTTCTAAATAGGAATACATGCTAGGTTGGAATGGAAAAATGATGCATGAAAAAGATTAATAAGAGTACACATTTAATTGGAAAATTGATCTATAAATTGATTGGAATGTGGGTGTACAATTGTATGTGATTTGATTAGTAAAAGTCTAAATTTTGTGTGAATTAATTATGGCCATGGATTGTTGAAGAAAGTTTCATTATCTACTTCACGAATTATATACAAAAAGTTAGTAGATTGACAATGCTACTTTGTGTGTTTAAATAAATCTTTGTGTTATATTGAAATGAATGAATTAAAATATAGATTTGTATGTTTGGTAAGAGATTAAAAATAGAGAATTAATGTGAAGTTTGCCAATAAAGAGATTAGTGGTGTTAATTGTTGAGAAATGTCGAAAAAAAAAGAAGAATTATGGTAGCATTAGTTTACAATTCGAATTAATTGTATGAAAAATATGTTTTAATTATTGAAAAAATTATTTTTTATTATACTAGAGTATAATTTATGTTGAGAATAGCCAATCTGGAAATTTACAGTAAAATTTTATAAAGGCAAAGTGAAATGAGGACTAGTTGAACATCGAAACGTTTTAATAACAGAGAGAATTGATTTAAATAAATTTTGAGTTGCACTATTGACAACCTGAGCGCGTAGCTCAAGTGGTCGAAATGGCTTTAATCGCTGCAGTGGGTTTTCGGGTCTGAGGTTACTGGTTCGAATCCCCTTGTTACCATACTTTTATTTCATTTTAAAAAAAATATATAAGAACAGCGGCCGAGAACATTTAATGCTCTCGGCGCCTTCCTTAACGCAAATAGAATTCGGCCTAGTGGTTGTGCCTTCGGTTGGTTTCCCTGTGGTTCTGGGTTCGAATCTTGGTTTCGACAAGTTTGAAAAACATATTTTTTTGAGTGTTTTGGCGATCAAAAAATTATGGAAAAAATATGATTATTCTTCTAAAAATATATGGGACTTATGAAAAATAATTTGTGAATTATTTACATGAGATAAAATATGATTTGAGAATAAGTGTGTAAACAAAACTGTAGTTCTACATCTATATTTTTGTGAAAATTATATCTTGCAAAAAGAACTTGAAATGAAGAATTAGAAAATTAATATAGCAAAGAAAGAAATTATATTATGTGATGTGATGTAACTTATTCTCATTTGAGAATAGTATGGAAACTATGAAGTGTGAATATTCATTTAGTGAAGTGATTTCGATATGAAATTGATAATTGATGAAGTATATAATTCCATGTATGATTATGGACTATTGAACAATTTAGAGATCATGCTATTGGAAAAGAAAATCTATTACGATTATGAAAATGAACTTATGAGTTGGAAATACTCAATTTTGGAAATTGTGAATTGAAATTGAAACAAAAGAGTAGCTAAGTCTCCCCCGGCAATTGGAAAGAAATGAAATGAAATTTGAAATAAAAGACCAAGGTTGGTCATATTGAATGAATGAATAAGTCCGGTTTAGTGGAGAGGCTGACTCTAGAGCTTTGATTTTGTTAATGATTCTAATAAAAACTAAGGATTAGTACATAGTGGAGACGTGATGAAAGTGAGAGAAAACACAAGTATGAGAGTTAGAGTTTACGGTGCGGGGGTGTGAGCCACAGAATGCATGCTTGACGAGTCAAGATATGGCGTGGGCACAACTCAGTAATGATCGGACTTTAGCCACGCTTGTGAGATGTTTGGTGACTGCAAGAGGATCGTGTGCCATGAAGGAGGCTGAATTGCCACAGAATGCATGCTTGATGAGTCAAGACATGGCGTGGAATTCCCCTCCAGGTTTTCTGTACACGTGCTTGTACTCATAGATCATCTAGGATACTCACCGTAGTTACAGTAGTAGATTAAGTCATGGCGAGGGATTGAACCCTACAAAGATGAAGAACGATTAAGAGGCTTGCCCTCGGACCTATGTAGTATGGGATGCGTAGAATCCGAACAAGTGCGCATTAGTGTCATATAATATAAATAACTGCATTAAGGACTAAGTGCACAATCACAACACGACATCAATAAGGTAGTCCCTTTAGTTTGATATGTGATAAGTTTGTGTTTGTTAAATATGGAAAATGAGTTATACTATTTCCGGCATAGAGAGGATGGCCGTGTATAATGTTCGTCGGTTGAATAAACTGACGTACCCACAGTCTTATATGCAGGTAAGTGACATGATAAAGATTAAAGAGGAACAGATGCTTAAAGATTATTCAATGTTGTTGTACATTTATTTAAATGTACGTCACTACAAGGAATTTGACATATAGTGACAGCAAAAATCCGTGGGTAAAAGGCGAAAAACCGTAGGTATAGCCCGTAAAACCTATACCAACGGACATTTTTTTCCGTCGTTTTTAATTAGCTATGCCCACGGCAAAATGCCGTCACTATAGCCTATAGCGACGGTTTTTTCACCCGTTGGTATAGGTATCGGTGTTATACTCACGGTTTCGTATCCGTTGGTATAGGTTTTAAAGACACATTTTGCTTTCCTATACCCACGGTTGAAGCTCCATTGCTATAAGTTTTAGCGATGGTTTTCGCATCTAATTATTTGAATATATACCCATCGCTCTATACACAATTTTTTCTTATTAATTACGCTGATGATAATTTAATATTTTCTTTTATAATATTAATTCAATTATAAACCAAATACACAATGAAATAAATACATGTATTTATGAAACAAAATTAAATAAAATTAAACTTCAATCAGATTAAAAATTAATGAAGTATTACAAGCATGTCAAATTCAAATTACAAAATAGTTAAAATGTCAACCTAAGAGTACCATACTGACATATAATAAGCATATAAAGTCTTATAACAATCTCATAAAGATGCTCAAGATTACTAGCAGTTTGCTCGCGTTGAGATGGTGGTGGTAACTTAGAAATCTCTACCAATAGCTTGTGTAGTGCTTGGGGTTTTGAAAAGAATGGAGAATGATCAGAGCCTCTGAGTTGGAAAACCTTTTCTGGGGGATTCGATGTGGACATGCTCTCCTGTAACAATAAGAGTGGTCGATTAACAGTGCCTCCAATTGCTCCCCAGTTTGTTTCTTCGGAACCTTGTTGTGTGTAGATTTTTAAAGACTCCCCGATCAAACCAACCTACAATCAATGAAAAATCAATAATGCTAAGATTTCCTCCTGTAGGAATCACCAAAACTTCTTGCAAACTACTAAAATAGCTAAAGACCCCAACCTGGTATCCCCATTGATGGTAACTGAGATCCACTTGTTGATTTCTCTTGTTAACAATCTTCACATAACGGAGACCAGCAACCCTTCTCTCTAAGTATGCCCCATTATCCTTCAAAGCATGGTTTAAATAAGTCAGATAAATGAAGTGAATGAAAGATCGATGTATATGCATGACAAATGTTTAGAGTAGCATATATATGTGAAACTGGATCATATGATTCAAGGTTCTAGTTTCGTATACTAGGCGGTACATGATCATAATAATTCAATTCATATGATACTTGCTTAAACACCATATATATAACTATAATAGGAAGCAAGATCTCTACCGGTGATCCAACCATGACACTCAATAATGAAATTGTATTAGGTGATGTTTTATTTTTTGTTAGTACAATACGTGGTGATATAAAACTGTACATGGTGATATAAAACTGTACAGACTAAATGCTAGCAAACTACTAAATGAAGCAGACGAGAATCAGAAAAAATTTGTGAGTCTGTGTTTCTGGGAAGAGTGGCATCTATCTTTTCTTCCACTTCCTTGTTCTGGATCATTAAGGCGCGCATGACTATAATTAACAAAGAGGTTCAAGTTATGACAGTGGGTTAAGGTTATCTTGGCGAGTATATATACATATATATTATTTACTTCTTAACCTGAGATGTATAAAAGAACTGACCTTCGCAGTATTAAAGAACACACGTTTACAGTCGGAAAAAATGCTGATTGATCTTCTGGGAAGTGCATATGAGACGTTCGAGAATGCCACATTTACATCATGACTTCTGTCACTGTTAACAAGGAAAGCAACACACTCTCCTGATTTCATTTGAAAAACATATGCCTACTTTGAAGGTGAAACAATCTGCAATTAATCAATCCATATGATACAAGGAGCAGGTAAATTGGAGAATCTAAGAAAACTACACAATCATACCATTTGTTGTTGTCCAAGGGGGAAACTAGTTGGTGTCCCCCAAAGTAGTGGATTAGTCGATGCCTTTATCACAGCGTGCAATTCCTTCAGATGGCCCCATTTAGGTTGCCTGATCAAACCTATATCAATCACAGTGATATTATTGTCATTTTATCACTAATGAAATAATGACAGAAATTTATCCTGATAAAGCTGATATTACAAACCATATTCATCAAGTGGTGCTTGATCATAATAGCTTGTTATGACGTATGAAGAGGCAGATCTTCCAAAATTTGTTCCTCCATGGTACTACATAATAAGCCAAATGTGAGATTACGAATATAACTTTACCTACCTATCAACAAATGCATGACCTGCGCTTCATTGATGAGTTCTTCTACATAAGTAAATAAAAATTATAGAAATATTGAGGTAACTGTGCTGCTTTCCTGAATATGCATAATCTTAATCTTCTAGATCAATTTATGGTGGGAAGATAGGAAATCTAAACACTTTTCTCATAAGTCTGTACTACCTTCGGATGTCAAGGAACAATTTCATAAGATACTTGTCTAATTTGAGTGATGGAAACTTCTGCATTTGAATTACAAAGTTGAGTTTCCTAAAGATTATGCAACACTATAACAAGAAAGAAGGCAACCAATATAAATGAGATATATTTAGCTATTCTGTAGAAATTTAAACAAGCTCGTTGTTCTACAAAGTCATAGATTGAATGATCGGTAAATTTCAGATAATTTAAACGACCAATATAAAAGTCTGTACGTTCTATGCTTATTGTACTAACCCTAACCATACCCTTAGTCATAACAAAGTAATTACACAATGATAACAATTAACTATTTTATTAGTTATGTTCTAAAGAATAAGGCTATCAATTGTTTCATTCAATCTGTTACCCATATGTTTAATATAAAACATATGGGTAACAAAGTTATTCGGTAGATTCAACAAGTATATACAAAGTTAAAATGCTTGTTAATATTAGATGGCATGGACCTCCTCTTAGGTTGGAAGAGTTAACTATCTCAGAAAACTAAATAAAGAAAAGACATTAATTTTCCTGTATAAGCAACAGAATATATATATACCTGCAGGTGTACCAAAGGTAATCTGTTGCATCTTTTGTTGTCGTCATGTGTTCGAGTAATTTGTTGACTTTGATTAGAGTGCTCTCAAATTTTGGTACTTGTTCCACGAATGATCCCCATGTCTCCACACTGTTTAAGAATCCTAGTGCATTTACTGATCTCTTACTATAAGGAGATGCTACCTGTGAGGGATAGATGGAACAAGAGACAGATACAAATACGTTTCAATTGATGGAGAATAACTGGGAATTAGGCTTCCAGAAGGTTCAGTAGTTATTATATTATTGGATAGGATGTTTTATTTTTTGTTAGTATAGTTCTGGAGAATTATATCGATTGCTAGTTTAACAATACGTGGTGATATAAAACTGTACATGGTGATATAAAACTGTACACACTAAATGCTAGCAAACTACTAAAAAAGCTGAAGACCCCAACCTGGTATCCCCATTGATGGTAACTGAGATCCACTTGTTGATTTCTCTTGTTAACAATCTTCACATAACGGAGACCAGCAACCCTTCTCTCTAAGTATGCCCCATTATCCTTCAAAGCATGGTTTAAATAAGTCAGATAAATGAAGTGAATGAAAGATCGATGTATATGCATGACAAATGTTCAGAGTAGCATATATATGTGAAACTGATCATATGATTCAAGGTTCTAGTTTCGTATACTAGGCGCTACATGATCATAATAATTCAATTCATATGATACTTGCTTAAACACCATATATATAACTATAATAGGAAGCAAGATCTCTATCGGTGATCCAACCATGACACTCAATAATGAAATTGTATTCTGCCCCTTCTTTAACAAAATAGGCTGCGTTAGAACCAGTGCTTCTTTCATGTAATGTCTTCCATGTGCACTTCCTAAATCACATTATACAGAAAAAAGATAGTTAGCAGATATCAGAAATAGAGACTAACTGGGATCAAACCATCTCTATTATTATTCCCTTTTCATTGGAGAAAATTGAAAATTACTTAAAATGTATCTGTGAAGATTATGAATCTGTTCAATGTCATTGGCCACTTACCAGCATATACACCATTTACAAAAGCATGTATGACGTGCGCTTGTGAAGTGACTTGAAGTGTATACTGCTCGTTTGAAGCATGATTGTAGCTGCAGAAGGTTTTTTTTTAATAAAAAAAATCAGCATTAACTTATTCGGTAGATTCAACAAGTATATACAAAGTTAAAATGCTTGTTAATATTAGATGGCATGGACCTCCCCTTAGGTTGGAAGAGTTAACTATCTCAGAAAACTAAATAAAGAAAAGACATTAATTTCCCTGTAGGTTAACCATATAAGCAACAGAATATATATATACCTGCAGGTGTACCAAAGGTAATCTGTTGCATCTTTTGTTGTCGTCATGTGTTCGAGTAATCTGTTGACTTTGATTAGAGTGCTCTCAAATTTTGGTACTTGTTCCACGAACGATCCCCATGTCTCCACACTGTTTAAGAATCCTAGTGCATTTACTGATCTCTTACTATACGGAGATGCTACCTGTGAGGGATAGATGGAACAAGAGACAGATACAAATACATTTCAATTGATGGAGAATAACTGGGAATTAGGCTTCCAGAAGGTTCAGTAGTTATTATATTATTGGATAGGATGTTTTATTTTTTGTTAGTATAGTTCTGGAGAATTATATCGATTGCTAGTTTAACAATACGTGGTGATATAAAACTGTACATGGTGATATAAAACTGTACACACTAAATGCTAGCAAACTACTAAATGAAGCAGACGAGAATCAGATAAAAATTTGTGAGTCTGTGTTTCGGGGAAGAGTGGCATCTATCTTTTCTTCCACTTCCTTGTTCTAGATCATTAAGGCGCGCATGACTATAATTAACAAAGAGGTTCAAGTTATGACAGTGGGTTAAGGTTATCTTGGCGAGTATATATACATATATATTATTTACTTCTTAACCTGAGATGTATAAAAGAACTGACCTTCGCAGTATTAAAGAATGTTACACTCAACACCATATATTCTAACTATTCCACCAAAACCCTATCTTTTCAAGAAGAATAAATCCCTCTTACAATAAAACTTCCGCAATGCCTCCTCATTCAAAATGTCAGAAATTATGAAATACTTCACAATCTAGCTCCTCTTTCAAAGCATTCACAATCTAGCTCAAGTTCTTGTTCCTAACAAGCAATAATTATGAAATACTTCCATTTACATGACCATCAACCATCATCTTGACCATATCCTAAATCTAGGGTTTCTAATTTTTTTAAGAAACACAAATTCTCACTAGTTCTTCCATTTTTCTTTATCAATTCAAGAACCTAACTTCACCAAAATTCAGGAACCTCAGATCTCAGAGAACCCCCATACCTTCCTCTTCAACCCCTGCAGCCGCGACACCAGTGACGTCAGATGGCAAACCGCCTCCTCCTTCGACATTTCCTTCTCGGCGGCTGCGGAGACGGCGGAGACGACATTCGAGACCTCCTTCTCGGCGATCCTGTTGTTGATCCTCATCGTCTTCTTGTAGTTCTCGAACATTGGAGATTAATGAAAGTAATACACACAGTTAGGGATAAAATGAAATATTTTGGGTTTGGAGATTGGGTTTGGGGAGGGAGGGATTTAGGAGTTAGGGATAAAATGAAATATTTTGGGGAAAGAGAGAGGGAAAATGAAAAATTTTGGGGGGAAATAAATTATGGACTATACCCACAGTGTTTTATCTCATTTGTAGGTATATGATACCTATACCCACAGTTTTAGAGATCCGTCACTATAGGTGTCCGTTGGTATATGGCAAATTTCTTGTAGCATGCTGTAATTTTTACTTCTGCTGTGCAGTGTATATTGTAATGTTTTACTTGTAACTCTGATGTAAAGTGAAAAGTTCAAATTTCCTTGTAAAATTTTACTAAATGAAGTGGAAAGATCCTGTAGAACTCTCGAATTCAGTTGTATTTGGGATTCGGGGCGTTACAAGGAGATAGAATACAAATTTAACTTGTATTAGGGGAAAACATAATTAATTTCATTAGTGCTTGTAAGCCCCAAGTAGGATTAGATGCACAAGCTAAAAATAATTTTTGGAAAGATATGGATGAGATAATTCAAGGAGTACCCTTAGGTGAGAAATTATTTATAGGAGGAGATTTCAATGGACATGTATGAGAAGATAATATGGGATATGAGAGGGTGCATGGAGGATATGGATTAGGAAATAAGAAAGATGGTGGAGAGGCCCAATTAGATTTTGTGGCTTCGTATGATCTTATACTCGCAAATATTTATTTTAGGAAGATGGAATATTTTATAACTTTTAAAAGTGGGGCAAATAATAGCTAGATTGATTTTTTTATTACTAGAAAGGTGGATTCGTGTGACATATAAATATTGTAAAGTTATACAGGGACGGAAGAGTGTTTAACCTCATAACATAGATTAATGGTGTTGGATGTTAAGATTGAGAAACACATATGTGTGAGGAAGAAGAATAGGAACCCTAGAATTAAGTGGTGGAACTTGAAGGGAGAGAAACTAGAGGTTTTTGGAGATAAAGTCCTTAAAGGAGGTACATGTGGGAAGGGGAGACAAATATGATGTGGACTAAAATGGTTACGTGCATAAGAGAAATCTTAAAGGAGTTACTTGGAGAATCTAAAGGTAAATGGTTGCAAACTAAAGAAACATGGTGGAGGTAAAAAGAAGTCCAAAATATTGTGAGAGAGAAAAGATCAGCCTTCAAAATATGGCAAAAGTGTAGAAATGAAGAGGATTTGAAAAGAAGATAAGATCGTTAGAAAAGAAGTTAAAAAAACGATAAGATATGCACAAGAAAAAGCTTACGATGATTTATACATAAAATTAGGAACAAAAGAAGGAGAAAATAGCATATGTAAGTTTGCTAGTCAAAGGGATAGGAAAATAAAACATTTAGATTCAATTAGGTATATTAAGAGCGAAGATTCAAGAGTTTTAGTAAATGATGGGGAAATTAAGGAAAGATTGTGAAATTACTTTGAGAAGTTATTAAATGATAATGTTGTGGGCATCTTGAATATAGAGGATCTGGGGGAGAGTCGAGAGCATATGTTTTTCCGTAGAATTAGAACCTTAGATGTTCAAAATGCTTTAGGAAGAATGAAAATAGGAAAATTTTTAGGAATGGATGGTATACTCATTGAAGTTTGGAAGTATCGTGGGGATGTAGGAGTGGGTTAACTAACAAGATTATTTAATGAGATTTTGAGGAGTAAGAAGATGCTCGATGAATGGAGAAAAAGTATTTTAGTACCTATATGTAAAAATAAAGAAGATATACAAAGTTGCTCCAACTACCGAGAGATTAAATTAATGAGTCATACGATAAAAATTTAGAAGAGAGTAATCGAACATAGACTGATACTAGAAACTATAGTATGTGAGAAACAGTTTGGATTTATCACTGGAATGTCAACAATATAAGCAATTTATGTACTGAGGAGACTTATGGAAAAATATAAGGAGAATAAGAAAGATCTACAAATGGTATTTATAGATCTAGAAAAATCATATGATAAAGTCCCTAGAGACATAGTATGGTGATCGTTAAATAATAAAAAATTACTATTCGGTATATTGAAGTAATTAAGGATATGTATGAAGGGGCAAAGACCACCATTAGAATAACCACATGAGAGACCAGTGATTTTCTTGTTACAGTAGGTTTACACCAAGGTTCGGCTTTAAACCCCTACCTCTTTGCTTTGATTATGGATGAATTGACGTGAAGAATACAAGATGAGCTGTATTAGTGTATACTTTTTTTCGATGATGTCATCTTAGTGGACGAGAGTAGAGCAGGAATCAATGCTAAATTAGAATTGTGGAGAGAAATTTTGGAAGCTAGAGACTTTAGAATAAGCAGAACTAATGTGGAGTGTAATTTTAGTGATATTCAAAACACAAATGAAAAAGTAGTGAAGCTTGATGGTCAAGAGATACCTAAGCGAGACTATTTCTGATATTTGGCTCGATTATAGAAATAGGTGGGGAGATTTGTGAAGATGTTATACATAGGATCCAAGCAGGGTGGCTTAAGTGGAGAAGTGTCAGTGGTATTTTGTGTGACAAATGTATACCTTTGAAGTCGAAGGAAAAAATTTATAGACGACTGTTAGACTATCAATGATGTATGGAGCAGAGTGTCGGGCAACAAAGAAACAATATATCCAAAAAAATCAGTCTAGCGGAGATGATGGTGCTAAGATGGATGTATAGTAAAATCAGAAAGAATAGAATTAGAAACGAGCATATACGAGACATGATAAATGTATCTCCTATTCAAGATAAATTAAGAGAAGATCGCCTCAGGTGTAACACCCCGCAAAATTGAGTTATGACAATTTTGCCCACAGGTGTTATGCAAATATATTTTGTACTGTTATGAGAAATATCCATAACGTATTTTTATATAAATATCCTACGCATTTGTGTATTTCAATTAATTATATATTTTCCATAATCTCAAAATTCTTTTTATCCTATCTTGAGCCAACTCAAATATAAATCATAATCTTTTCATATTTTTACATGTATTACACGTGTTTTCAATACACGTGTCGATTACGTATGTTTTACCGTTACGTGAAATATCCGTAACATTATTAATATACATGTTCTACATATATTTTATTTTGACTGTTTTTCATTCTATCAAATTTATTTTGTATTGATACGTGCAACGCACGTGTTTGCAGTGCACATGTTGGTTCCTAAAATTTTCTTGAGTCATAGAAATTTTTCCTCTTATTTTTCTAGTCATAATTATGTGATTTGTTTTAATTAAAATTCATTAGGCCTAAATCTATTTTTGTAGCGCACTAAAACCAATTACAAATTTAAAGCTCGTGACACTTAAATGTACATTTAAAATCTATACGTGCACACACATTGATGTGTAACATCATCTAAATTAATTAAAACTAATAATAAAATTTGTATGAAAGAGTGTGCACACACATTGATTACACGTGCACGTGTTTCTCACCATGGTTGAGAATGAGGGAGAGTGGTGTGAGTTAGTGGGAAGTGGGGAGTTATTTTTGGAAGATGGAGCTATTTTGACCACATAATTTTCCTATAAATATTCCATACTTTTGTCATGAATAACATGTACAACTCAAAACAAAAACAAAAGAGAGAAAGAGGGAGAAGAGCTTGCGGGTTGTGCTAGGAAGAGGCCGGCCATATTTTAGGGAGCTTGGAGCTTTGGGGTATTATTTTCTAGGAGTTCTATTACTATGAATTCTACATTTGAGTTGGGTATTTCTTCAACTTTCTAATATAGTTATATTAGCAGAATTCTTGATATGTGTGAATTGTTAGATGCATGATAACTTATATAGATTGAACATTCATGTTTAGATTATTTTTTTTGTTGATAGAATGTATCAAATTATGATATGTTTGATTTGAGGGCATTTTCATAAGATTCTGTTTTGAGTTCTAGTTGCACTTCAAAAAATCATAACTATTAAACTAGATGTGTAACACCCTAGAATTTTAAATAATTATTTTGAGATTAATAAATGAATTAAAGTGATTTTTTGGTGATTTAATAAATATTTTTCTGAAATTTATTTTTTTGCACGTGCAAAACACGTGTAAACATTTTCTTGGGAAAGTCAAAGTCAAAAATTATTTTGGGGAAACCTAATATTTATTAGTAGATATTATTTATAAATTTTTTGGATTTTTTATATATTTATTTGGCATGTTTGCAAATATCACAAAAAGATGGGCTTTTGTGCAAAATTACCACTTGGAGTAAAAACTCCAGATTTTCGATTTTCTGGGCTGAGCATGATGGCTGGAAAACTCAGAGGTAAAGTGTTTAATTTTTTTTCTAATAGATTTGGTTTATTTTGCTAATTTTTTTATTAAAGAATGGTCTTTTTGCAAAATTACCACTTGGAGGTAAAAATTACAAAATTGATTTTCTAGAGTTGAAACTGGTGCCGGCCAGATCTAGGAGGGATATTTTTGATCTAATCTCAACTAAATTGGTTAATCTAGTTACCTAGTATAAATGATCAATATATGTAAAGATATATTCTAAAAGAATATTTTGCAAAATCTTCTCAAAACCCTAATTACCCAGATTTCGGCTATATAGGGGCTGCTACAGCCGTTTCTCTTATGCACAAAAACAAATTATATTTTATTATTGATTTTCTTGGAGTTTCGAAGCGACGATCTTGGATTTTTGCGAAAGGATGAGCTTTTCTTATTCTTTATTACCTTCGTTGAATCTTCAATTAGGTAAGTGACATATGTTAGATTTCTTGTTGTTCTATGCATGTTAAATATGTTGGATTTCTTAACTTTTTACTGATTTGAATGTGTATGTTGAGAATGGTATGATGTATAATGCATATAACTAAATAAAGAAGAGTTTTTCCTTACTGATGATAAAAATGCATGATATGTTTTGAATGTTATGATTAGTAGAACTTGGCTAATGATTGTTGTAGATGCTTAATCAAGGGCAAATTGATTCAATTAGTTGTATAGGTGTTTAACAAATTGCAAGATAGTTATTGAGATCAAATATTTATGCACTGAAAGCTTGGGTTTTGGTTTCGGATCTGACGTGCAGGCCGAAGGTGGAATTTTGATTTTGTGAAGTTTTTCAAGTAGATTTTTTATTTATATTGATATAACTAGTTTGGATATGTGTTCAACAAGTTGCAAGAAGTGGTTTTGAATCAAAAGATCAAATTTTGAAGGTTGAATAGAGTTGTGATTTTTGGGTCTGATTATACACAGCCGAAGGTGGATTTTTGTGTTTTTGCGAAGTTTTTCAAGTGGATTTGATTTATATTGATACTGATATTGAATTGAACATCATACTAATCATATATAGTGATTCCTTGATGTTTTACTGATACATATACACATATATAACCACATATATATAAGCATATACAGTTCTGATGATGAAGGACTTATTTGGAAAAATTGCTCTTTTCTGATTTTGTTGAGAGTTTGATTTAATTTATGAACTTCATTATGTTAGGCAAGTTTTATTTAATCATCTCAGGATTTTAATTTCACAAATTCATGCCTTTAAAGGATTTAAACCATGTATCAGTTGAAAAGTGCACGAAATTCAAAGTGTTGTTTCTTGGCATGACGGTCAACCGCCCTGAGGTTTACACATGAAATGTCGGTCGACTGTCAAGTGGTTGGTTTTGGATTTTTAGCATGTCATTCGACCGCTGCTTTTTGAACAAAGATGTCAGTCGACCGACACCTGCTGTATGTGTTGTTTTGTTGAGTTTTCTTGCTGATTTCTTGAACGATTATTTCTTCGAACTTATAGATTATTAATCTACTGTTTTAGATGAAATTTTTGCTACAGATTGTTGTATTTTACAGAGAGTTACATTTTGATTATAATAGAGTTTAACTCGTATTTCTATGGCTTTAGAAAGCGAATTACATATGGATTTCGAGAGGTTGATATTTTGTGATTTCTCTATGACTTCAAAATGTGAAACTCGGTTGTTTAAGAGATTTATTCTCAGATTTTATTTCAGGAAATTATGTGAGTAAGATAAATTTGGATTATTGATTTACAGAAGTTTTTCTCAATATGAATGATTTGATGATGGAATTAAGAAATTTATTGTGAGATTTGTGTTGATATTTTGAGTTGTGAGTCTCTAAAGGTTGAGTGGGATTCCTATAAACAAGAAGATGAGATTTGTGAATCTTGGCCAGTTGGGGCCTTAGTTTTGTTGTAGTGAAATTAAGTCCGGCAGGATACACCAACTCTAGGGAGGGGAAAATTGTGTTGTAATTAATAATAATCAACCTAAGGACATGCACTGGTGGAGATGTGATAGAACTTGGGAAACGTAAGTATGGGCTCTGTTGTTAGTCCAACAGATGTATTCTAGGACTATGTGTTGTGTTGTCCCTAGTATATTTGCGTGACGAGGGTCGACGAGCCTATTCACGGAATATCTAGAGGATAGTTGGTATGTTCGCGTGTTGAGGGTCGGTAGGCCTATTCACAGAATATACGGTGCATTCGCGTGTCGAGGGCCGGCAGGCCTATTCACGGAATGTACTGTGTATCTGCACGACGAGGGTCGGCAGGCCTATTCGTGGGGTACGCGGCAGGGAGGTGATTCTCCAGAAATAGATCTATGCTTACATGATGCTTGTGCGTCGAGGGTTGTTAGGCCTATTCATGGAGTAATCTAGATCTTGTTTCTATCACCGTAGTACGATTAGTTGCATAATGAGGGGGTTAACCCTATAAAGTGGAGAACGATAAGGGTTTGCACCGGACCTATGTAGTATGGAATGCATAGAATCCGACACGTATGCATTAGAGAGTCGTCATACTGATTTTGTGTTTTCTTGACTTGTATTATGCATGATATTTTCTGTTTTCCTATGCTTGACACTTAGCATAGTTTCACTTGATGTTTTATGCTTTATTTACCGTTATTTCTTATTCCATTTGTTACTACTATGGGAATGTGCTGATTGTGAATTAATTCTTTATGCTTCATTTAAATTGTATTTCTTTTTACGTCACTCACACCGTTATGGCTGACCCCGTAGTTTTGGGGTTAGGGTTATCTCTAGCCTTATATTTTACAGGTAGTTACCGTTAGCTTGGGATTGGATGCATATGGAAAAATGATAATATGGCTTATGCAAATTGTAAAAAAAAGAAATCGTAATTTAAGGTGTTTAATTTCTGCTGTGCTATGTAAAGAATTGATGTATTAAAAGTTGAAATATTTTCTGTGTTTTGCTATGTTTACAGTTTACTATTACATTGAGGTAGATGTTGGGAATTGTGCCACGTATTTCTGAACTTATTTATTGAAAATTCGGGGCGCTACAAAGATGGAATCTAGAACTAAAAATAGGAGCATCTCGTATATGCCAAGAACATCTCCTTAAAATTTCATAATATTTGGATGTCGTTTACTATTTTAATAAAATCCAAACTTGGGACTGGTTGGTTGGCAGTTAGCTAGTTGCTGGAAATTTGTACATATTTTTGGATTTTTGATCATTTTGGCATTTTATATGCAGTATTTTGAGAAAAGTCAAAACTAAGAACTTAAAGTAGAATCGTTAAATTTTCTGTAAAGTCTAAGAAATCAATTTTCCGTGAAGAATTGAATTTATAATGAATTTTACAAGATCGAACAATGGCAGTCTGTATAATATTTTGACCCTACTGTAGATTTTGAAGGATTCAGGGTTATCGACACAATATTTTGTGGAAACTTACAACTACAAAGTTATAGTAGACATGTATACATTTAATTTGATCTAAAGAATACAAAGCTTCATGAAGTATAGAATTTGCTATGATTTTTATAAGTAGCATGAGCTGCAGTTTTCGGATTTTGAACATACTGTTTTGTAAAAGAATTTAGACGAAGTAATTAAGGGTGAATGTAAATGATCTTAACTATAAAGATGTAGTAAACTCATTCATGATTCCTATAAAACTAATAAATCTATTTTTGGATTAGTATTGAAATTTATATACCATTGGGTGATGTCTTTTATCAAGTTTTCCTAAAACTTTTACAACGTATAAAATTGGATTTTAAAATGGAATGTTAGTAAGATGTACCTTATGAGGAATTAAAAGGTAATTAAAGGATGAATTTGTGATATTAAACATGTGATGTTTATAAGGTTTTAACTCATCAAGTGTTATTGAATGTTACTATAAGAAGTTGGTTACTTCATGATTGATAATAGTAAAGAGAATGGATAAAAGAAGTTAAAAGATGTTTAATAAATGAAATTTTTTATAAAAGGTTAGATGTACCTAGTTGATCTCTTTTTTAAGATTGTTGGAATCTAGAGGCTAAGCGAGACCAAGAATGCCGGTACGTTATGAAATTTGAAAATTTGAGAAGTAGCCAGTTTGGGTTAACTTTCTCTTTGAGAAATAGCCAGTGTGGGCTAACATTCTCACTGTTTGATTTAATTCCGGTAGGTTGAGCTAGCTCTAGGTGGAAATTATTTATGTTTGAACTTAAGGACATACACTAGGTGGAGTTATGACTGAAAATAATGACGAACATGTCCGGTAAAGAGCTTGTGGTTCCTAGGGGTTCGGGACACGATGGAGGATACGCCCGGTAAATTTACATGTGTGGGCTAGGGGTAGGCCGGTGAGGTCGATGAAATGGCCGGTAAAGGACTACGGTCCCTAGGAATCTTCACGACTGAGGATAAGCCCGGTAAATCTGCATGTGTGGGCTAAGGGTATGTTCTGTTTGCGAAAAGGCCGATAAAGAACTTGATGTTCCTAGGAATGTTCGGGACAGACAGGATACGCCCGGTAAATCCACTGAGGTGGGCTAGGGATAGGCCTGGTTCGTAGTTACGGGAGATCGACTTGCTGGGATTCATGGCTAAGGATACGCCTGGTAAATCCACGATGTGTGGGCTAGGTGTATGCCGGTAAGGTCCAATATCCTGGGAGTACGACTCACACGTAATTACGCGTTGGAGTACAGTCATCGGGTTAGGTTGCATGATGTGGGATTTAACCCTATAATGAGGAGAGCGTTAAGGGTTTGCCCTCGGACCTATGTAGTATGGGATGCATAGAATCTGAACAAGTGTGCATTAGTGTGTATTGTGTATATTTGTTGCTTAATTGGATACTTGTTTTATGTCATTGTTCTATGCATTTTGATTTCTGTTTCATGACATACACTTATACACTCAGATTAGATTCACTATCTGTTTTTATTCATCTTTGTCATTATTGCTTTTGTGCATCAAGTTTGTGATTGTTAAAGTAGAAGAATCGCTGTATTATAGCATTGCGTCAGTTACATACAACTGATGTACCCACATATTCCTAGTTGTCGGATTGGACTTGGCAGGGACTTGAAGTCACTATGATGGGTTTTCATATGATTGAAGAGCTTCCATTATTACACGTTGTATTCATTTTCGCTGTGTTATTGTAAAGAACAATGTTGTAAATGGAAAATTTTTAAATTCCTTGTATGTTTGTACGAATTTGAAGTAAAAGATCGTGTTTGTGCTACAAATTACATTTGTTTGGAATTCGGGGGGTTACATCAAATGATTTGGAGATGTCACATATTGACCTAGTAGTACCCCTGTTAGAAAGAGTGATTTGATAAGTATTGAGGGTAGAGTTAGGTATGGGAAGACCTAAACTTACTTGGGTAGAAGCAGTGAGAAAAGATATTGTGCTAAACTGAGCAGAATAGAAAACCAGGATTCATGTAGCCAACCCCAACTAGTTGGAAAAAATATTTTGTTGTTGTTGTTGTTGTTAGAGCATCCACTACGGTTTCTTCTAAAATTTCCATTTTTAGCATTTAGGATTTAGAAACGATTGGCGAGTGTTTCTATCGTTATTGCTAAATATGCAAGAATGAAAAGAATAAAATAATATGATGGATGATCTTTCTCCGTCTATCACAAATTTGTGATTTTTTATTCTTTAAAAAATGGAGGGACGGAGGATGAACCTCCGTTTGGATTTCTTTTTTGTGAAAGCGATATAACCCTGGACGGGGCTTCTTCATCCATCCGAGGGAAGAATTTTTTGTGATTAATTAATTTGTCGAGACGAAAAAAACAACAAAAATCAACCAGACGGTTCGTTTTCATCCGTCTAGGGTTTATTTTCCTTAAAGTTAGGAAAAGGCGAATATATAAATTACTAATTTGCCCCCCCCCCCCCTTCATCTAAGCCTATTTAAATGCATGCCTTTCTTTCTCTCTCAAAAATTCATCTCATCCATCTTCTGATTAAAATTTTCGAAGTCATCACACTGCTATTTTTGCATCTTCATTCCTCTAACAAAAAAAATATCGATACAAAGATATATCAGCAGAATAAAATCCTTTATTCGAGGTGGATTTGATCATGGCAAAACAAGTACGGTGGTCGAACCGATCTCGGAATCTCGTGATTTTGCCGATCCGAGCGAAAATCAGTGGTTGATGACCACCAACATCTGTATCAGCTTATTACCAATCAGCCTGTTGGTGGATTTTGTAAATTTAGGGAAAATTGGAATGGTCCAATAAAAGCATACGAGCGATGTTCTCGTATTCCAGTAGTAGCAATTAATCAATCAAATGGGTGGCAGCATTTTTTCACAATAAATATGGAGAAATCATCCATGAGGCTTGTGGAGGTCTTGGTTGAGAGATGGGGGGATACTACACAAAGTTTTCACCTACCGTGTGATAAGTTGGGATTCATCCCGTTAGATTGGACAATGCTAACATGGTTATCTATCGGATCCGGTGAAGCCCCTCCATGTAATGACAAGGGTTATCCCTTCGAAGTTGTACAGACTCGTTTTTATCCTGAGATTACTGAAGTTGATTGGAAATCTCAAGGAATACGCAGCTCCTTCCTGAAGAAGTATTTTCCATAGCAATGTAATCGAGGCAGCTCAAGTGGATGATAATACTGCCTTGATTATTGCAAGAGCATTATTTATGTTCCTCCTTTGAGAGTTTTTTTTTCTCCAACGCTGCTTGCGTCATCAAATCTTCATAAAGTGGGTGCATACGATTGGGGCAGTCAAGCAATAGCACTGCTATATATGTCTTTAGATTCTTACAGCAGAGTTAAAGTCAAGTCTTTTAACGGGCCATGACAAGTACTAGAGGTAACATTTGATGTTTTGAAAGCTATTTATTAAACTAATAGATACAATGTGTTAGTATTTACTTCTAAACTAATATTGGGCTTATGAATATACAAATATATGTGTTCCAATAACTACAAGAACGGAATATGTAGTAGATGTTTTAATGGTCGCCGATAAATGGCCCAAAATTAAATGTTGGAACAAAGATCAATTGGATACTAATATATCAGACCAAATTAGGTATAACATTTTCATCGCCAGACATCAATTAGAGATGTGTTCCTCTGCATCTATTATTTGGCAGCCTTATTCGGGATCGTCCCACGAGTCCGAGCGCGAAATTCAGCTTGCGAACATACTGTCTCGTCACCGAGTTATCTTTTAGTGATGCTCACATGTATTATTTTCTATATTTCTTACTGTTTTGATATATCTTAATTTATAATTAAATGCATCACCTGAAATATTTGTATGTGTGCTTGAAAATATTTATAGGATATATGGTATGTGGTATCTTGGTGATCATTGTTATCGCCAAATTACGGGATTTATTACTATCCCAATTGACTCACCATCATTCACCATCATTCGTGCCTCGAATATCACCGCAACATTATTTTCCGCCTATTGACGCATCAGTATTGGTCCGGCTTGTACCACAAAGTAGATACGATAAGTATTGGCAAAGGTATTAATAGGTGCTATTATTTCTACTCTGTCGCATGGTACAAATATTGATTTTATAGGTCCAGCTAGCATTAGTGATCCAACTGCTCAATTTCCCTTTCCTTCTCCCCCTTTTTGGGCACCAGCAGAGTATACAACACAAACTACTAGACACAATCCTCCAGTACATGGCGAATGTGTAGTTGAGGTTCCACTTTTTGCAGGTGGTACTGTTACGAGGATTATCGAAGAAGGATTTTACAATTTGGAGCCGCACGGTGTAATGTCATATGTGAGCATACCTTATAACAATTTTTTTTGATATTTATATTTCTTTTAGAATATACAAATATTTTGCATTATTTATAATTTAGCAACCAAAATTGCAGGATGAGTTATACCAACGTTACCAAAAAATGACTTATAATGATGATCAATTAAGCCGATTCATAATGAAAGACACAGTTT
This sequence comes from Hemerocallis citrina, assembly GCA_017893485.1. Lineage (NCBI taxonomy): Eukaryota > Viridiplantae > Streptophyta > Magnoliopsida > Asparagales > Asphodelaceae > Hemerocallis > Hemerocallis citrina. The sequence goes on from CM030365.1 coordinate 202,493,511, forward strand.
TGAAAGAATCTATTCCCGCTCAAGTAGTTACTGTCAGGAGAAGTGTTTCTATGGATCGACCCTCATCTTCTCGTCTTAATTCGACACCAGAGTTTGATAACGAGGTTTAGCATTTGTGCTTGATGTTTAACGTGAACGTGTATTCTATATTGTTTTACTATTATCTTCAATCACTTTGTTAATTTTATAGATTGCTTCATCACTGAAGAAGTGGAATGATATAATTGCTAAATATGTCATTTACACTTTCTTTCATATCTTCACATCAACTCTTGCTTTCCTTTTTTGTGACATGATTTGGCGTTTGTATGTTGTCTTTTGCTTCACAAGTTGGCATGGAATATAAAGCATCATTTTAATACAACCAAAACATATATGTTAATAGAATGGATTAATTATATAGGCCAAACTTTATTGAGATTTTGATTGATTAATACAGTAGCAGACGAATTGGTCAAATGCTATATAAGCAAAAGCTATGTGATATTTTTTCCATGACAGTCAAAATGAATTGACTGATTAGTACAAGTCAAAAAGTACGTCAGAATATGTTGGAGAAAGAGTATGTTCTTGTTGAATACATTAATTATTTACATTCATATTTAAACTCATTTGAGTTCCAATGTGAATACCAGCATTCCCCAATCTTCTCCAATTTCTTCTTTAATTTAGCAATGGCTCAATTTACATCATCTTCTTCATCTACTACATCAGACGATGAATCCAAGCAACAAGACATGATTGGAAGACGTGTTAATAACAACATGCAAATCTTCTCCATGGCAGTTCAACAAAGCCAACAAATAATCCGCCAGAGATATATACGTCGTGAAAGAGAAGATGGGGACAGACATCTTCAGAAAGATTATTTTGCCGATAATCCAATTTACGGAGACAACCTATTCCGACGTCGATTCTGTATGCGTCTAGTCTTATTCAACCAGATTTTGGAAGCGAATGTTAGCTACTATCAATTCTTTCAACACCGATAGGATACAACTAGGGCTTTCGGTTTATCTCCCTATCAGAAAATCACTGTTGTGATACGTTTCTTGGCTTACGGATCATCAGTCGATTCAGTTGATGAGTATGAAAGAATTGGAGAGACTATTGTTTTGAAAATAGTACATTGTTTTTGTGTCACAGTTGTGAACATATTTGGACCTCAATATTTGCAGACTCCAACCGCCATTGATATTCAAAGACTACTTGAAGAAAACAAATCTCGCGGTTTTCTAAGTATGTTAGGTAGTATTGATTGCATGTGTAGCGCTCCGAATTTCTAATATGATATCTTAGAAAATATGTGGCACAATCCCAGCATCCACTTCAATGTAACATTAAACACAACCAACACCACTAAAATTTTCAACTTTTATTACAACAAACTTTTACATAGCACAGCGGAATTCAAAACATCTCAACTCATAATTTTCTTTTTATTTACAACACAAAACTATCTCAAATCTGCTTTTACAAATTTACACAAAACTCTTTCAAAGTAGATAATCTCAAAACTAACTCAAGCATCCAAACCTCCAACTCTAAGCAACAACCTGCAACATATGAGGCTAGAGATGATCCCTAACCCCCAAAACTAAAGGGGTCAGCCAAAAATGGTGTGAGTGACATAAAAGCAAACGAACAACATAAATAAACATTAAGCAAGGATTCTTATGCAACATGTAATAAACCAAATTACATAAAATATGAGATAGCAAGAAATACAACAACAAGTGATACTAAACCAAGTGTTAAGTGTAGAAAACCGGAAAACCACATGCATAAAACTAAGTCGAGAAAACACAAATTCTATATGTGGACTCTCTAATGCGTACTTGTCGAAGTCTATGCATCCCACTCTACATAGGTTCGGTGCAAGCCCTTAACGTCTTCACTTCATAGGGTTCAATCCCCCGCTATGCAACTAATCCTATCACGATGACTACTACGAGATAAAAATAAACTGTGAGAATTAGCCCATACCTGATAATTCCGGAGATAGATCCCACATCTCAGGTAATTTACCTGGATAATTCCGGAGATCATCCCACACCGAGACATTGGCACATCATCACATGAATACCACATGTGCGTCGCCTCGACTCTGATAATTCCGGAGATCAATCCCACACCGCAAGTAATTACCTGGATAATTCCGGAGATATATCTCACATCGCAGGTATTATACCTGGATAATTCCAGAGATAAATCCCACACCTCAAGTAAGTTACTTGGATAATTCCGGAGATTAAATCCCACATCTAAAGCCATACTGAGGTGCATAACCCATGTTTCCGTTCATCATATCACCACTAGTGCCTGTCCTTATTATTTTTGGGTTACTTAATTACTCAACGAATCTCCTAGAGTTGGTGTACCCTACCGGACTTAACTCAAAACTGAACAACTGAAATGCCTCAACAGGCCTCAACAAAAGAACTCAACGCCGGTATACTAGGGTCATACACATCCTCTAGAGACTCAAATTCAAATGTCCAAACCAACTTTCCACCATAAATAGCTCAACTGAATATCTTAAGACATATGCTTAACAGAAGACAAAGTATAGACTAAAATATTTGAAGACCAATCATTCGAAAGAACATTCAAGTTTATGAAAACTCATCAGTACCAGTCGACTTATTACTGTAGTAGGTCGACTGTCCAGAGAGAAAATGTCCATGATTTTGAGAAAATAAGTTAAGTAATATAAGTTGACTTATAAGAGTCATAAGTTGACTTACCAACAATATAAGATGACTTATAAAAACATAAGTTGACTTACCAACAATATAAGATGACTTATAAAAATCATAAGTTGACTTACCAGACCATAAGTAGACTTATAAAAAAACATAAGTCGACTTAAAGGAGACATAAGTCGACTTATAAGAACATAAGTCGACTTATAAAAAACATAAGTCGACTTACCAGAGAGAAATTCCAGAAATCTTTAAGAAAATATTCTAAGTGTTATAAGTCGATTTGCAAAGTCATAAGTCGACTTAAAATACAATATAAGTCGACTTAAAGGTCATAAGTCGACTTACCAGAGAAAAATCTACGATAACTTGGAAAAATAAATTCTAAGTGTACCAGTCGACTGAAAAGGGTCTAAGTCGACTGTCCAGAACGGATTTTCAAGAAAAACTAAAGATACAGCAGCTGGGTCGTACCAGTCGACTGAATAGTAGACCAGTCGACTGTCGGCCTACAGTTTTCATAATTTAGATCTGAATACAATAATCAAAACTGAAGTTTTTCTAAAGATTCCTTAGTTCGTATTCAGGCAAAATGACAATTCTCAAATATTCTTCATTATGGACACATTACTCAATCATGCAATATCTCAAAACTCAATTCTCATGTTTTAAATTCCTAATTCTTTCATTAGGGTTTCTCGATACTGAATTTCTTTACAACTCATAGCCAAGATCTGATTTGAAATCATAGGATCCAGATGTTCACCATCCGATCATAACCATACTCAAATCTTAACATGCTTTCTAACAATACGATTTTATAAACCAAGATCTACTAGTCATTCATAGATTTCACATACATGGTACAAACAACAACCTTGGCATCGTTCTCATGCAAAATACTCTAACTAAACAACATATCAAACAAATAACCAACAATCGTTCCCATGAATCACTTCACGAATAAAGTTCATATCATTCACAAAGTCAAAACAAAACAAAACAATGTCACTCACCTTTAGAAACGACGAGATCCAACGAAAAGCCTCCCTTTTTGCGAGATCCAAAACCTCCACTTGCTCCACCAAAACAAATCACAAAATTCTGTATATTCCAGTAATTGACGGCTGGAAAAATCCTTTTAAACATCCAGAAAAAGAGTTTAGGGTTTCACAACAATTTTACAAAATAATCCCCTCAAAAATACAATTTTACATGTATAACTCTATTCTTGGAAATTCAATCAAATTCATTTAAATTAGGATTTAAAAGTAAAATATACTCATAAATCTCAATTGGTACTGTTCAAAACGTCCAGAAAATACATTTTACATTTTAACCCCTAAAAATGACAAATTTGCAAAAAGGTCCTTTTCTCAAAATTTGCAAATAGATCCAATTAATTTCAGAAAAATCTGGAAAAATACTAAATAAATTTCAAATATTAAATAATAATTTTTCATGAAGAAAACTTGACTTTCAAACTTCGCAAGAAAGTATTTGCACGTGTTTTGCACGTGTAAAAGAATAAATCTTTTAGAAAATATTAATTAAATCTCCAAAAATCAGTTTAAATTCATTTTCAAATATTTAAAATGATATTTGAAAATACGGGGTTCTACAGCATGCATTGGGCTGGGAAAAATTGTCTGTAGCATGGCACGGCCAATATACCAGCCACATATGGGAGCCGTCCATTATTTTTGAAGCAGTTGTTTCTTACGACCTTTGGTTCTCGCATTCATTTTTCAGAATTTCTGGATGCAATAATGATCTTAACGTACTCAACCGGTCCACATTATTTAATGATCTTCTTGATGGGTATGCACCTCCCAAAAATTCCACTAACAATAATAACTACTACATGCGGTACTATTTAGCCGATGGTATTTACCCCCTATTGGCTACTATAGTCAAAACATACTCGGCACTAGATACTCAAAAGAAAGAAAAAAAATTTTCCCAAATGCAAGAAGCTGCAAGAAAGGATGTTGAATGCGGATTCAGAGTCTTACAGGCATGATTTTTGATTGTATAAGGTCCAACACGATTCTGGGATGCCGACGGTCTATCTTATATAATAAAGACATGTATTATTTTACACAATATGATTGTTGAGAACGTACGAGAAGAAGGACATGAAGATTATGACTACGACCAACGTGCAGACTCTACCTTTAGCGTACCTAACAGAACTGGAAGTTCAACAAGTGCATCCAGATTAGCATGCAATGTCGAACTACATGATAGACAAAAATATCATGCACTACGACAAGATTTGGAAGAGCACATATGGAACGAATATGGATATGAGGTTTAGAAAAATACAAGCAACAATGTATTTGTGTCTTAGAGTCATTTGCAAGTACTTTATGTTCTGTAATGTTCAATTTAGAATCCGTCAAAATCTATGGATCTACTTGGAAGAGGCATCAATTTACACTTTAATATTTTAAGCTGAAATGGAGACTTCTTAAATTATATTGGAACACAAAGCAAGTACATAATTAAAAATAAGCAAGATACAACGAATATTGCAACATACATAAAAACAACATTGATAAAAAAAAAGTACTACTTGTAACCACGAATTTGCATAATGTCATGTTGTCTACACATGAAATAAGTACGTTGAGTCTCGGGTAAGTTGCTGAGGTCCATACTCATTATGCGATCTTCCTCTATTCGTATTTTCATTTTGTGCTCTTTCTGTTTAATCTCAAGCTTCTTTTCCGTTGCCAGCATCCTCCTATCTTCACCTCCTTATACAAATGTTAAAAATTTTGGTCTCTTCAACCATTTCAGCAAATTGAGTGGATTCAACCGATCTTTTCCCTTTTTCTTCTCTGCTTTTCGGCCGGGTGGTCGGGAGAGGGGTACAGGTGAATCCACGTTAGTCAGTATATCTATATCCCGGTCTTGCATGGATGGCGAACATAATGTGCTATTGCCTTCCGCAGTTTGAGAGCTTGGGCCTGAGTTGAACACATAAGTTGTACGTAGCGAAAACTTTGGCTGATCTTTAAGGAACTCGTAACATTCTTCAAATTTAAATGCTTGCCTGGATGATTGCATGTATTCCACTATTGCTTCGCGTGGCTATAAATAAATTTTAAAAATAATCTGTGTTATAAATTATTAAACATGTTTTCAAAAATAATTCAGTCCGTAAATTATACATACATTATCTACCTCAGTTGTTCCGCTTGCAGCTCTATTTGTTACACTGCCCAACTTCACACTAAACAAAGAAACAGATTTAGAAATTGCATAAAATTGACTACAAAGAGAGCCAACTGTCCGGTAGGTCGGAGTGCCTAGTGGAGTTACAAATTTGGCAAATACTGATTCCAAAACTGGTATCGAATTCATCGTTACCAGTTAACGGATCTTGAATAATAGCAACTCAGCTTTAGGAATGAATAACATCTTCATTAGATGTGTATATCCTGCCCCTATTACTACGGTTCGCCATTGCACAATTTTTTTTGAGATTTGTCAAAATATTAAGAATGAAAGAAAGAACAGATTTGAAAGATTGATAGAAAGAAAGAGACAGAGAAGCTTAGTTTTTCACTGAGTGGAGTAGAGTTAATATATATACTGTTTTTTAAAATTTCTAGCGTTTAGAAATTTTTTTATTAAAAAGGAGTCGTTGGTGGCACTTTGAGAAGAAGTTAGACTTTGTGGATATATAATTGGGGGTAAATGAGCAATTTATTTATTTATTTTTTTTTTTTAAAGATGAGGACGGAGCTTCTTCATCCGTCTCATTTTTTCTGTTTTAAATTTTTTTTTTAATTCCATGAAATCGACGGATGGGGCATATCTTCCGTCCGTCCGTCCTCTTTTCCAACTTTTTTTTCCTCAGACGGATCATCTTCTTTCGTCTTCTATATTTAGCATTTCTCTCTCGCAACTGTTATCTTTAGAGATCGACTGTTCATTTATATTCTAAATTTTTGGTTTTTAGCGAACGGTAGTGGGGTATTTTTTCCATCTCAAATGCTATTTTTTGAGTTTTTAGCAAAGATAGTGGATGCTGTTATACCAATTATTGTGAGATCAATTATTGTGCAAACTTAGCATCTTGTATCAATTGATTGTGGCTTTTATCAAGCCTGCAATATTTGTGCGTTTTGTTAAATTTCCCTCTTTCAGTCTTGGTACTTGTTTTTTCGGATGTAATTGGGAAGCATTTGCCTTAATTAATACTAGATCTTTATAATGTACTTAGTAGGCATCTAATATTTTCGGTGACAGGTGTGTTCGCCCCTTAGTCCTGCTACAGTTTTTGTTATTTTGCAGCATAGAAAAACTCAGTTATCTAGGTATCTTTGTTCATAAATCATAAGCTTGCACTAGATGGGTTATGTATTGACCTCTTATTCGTCACAGTATTTTCTTTAGTCAGTGTTCTCCCTACTTTTTTCTGTCATTGAAAGAAAATAATTAGCATTGTGGCAGTTAATGTTTTTTTTTTTTTGTTGTTGTTTGGGGGGGGGGGGGGGGGGGGGGGGGGGGGGGGGGGGGGGGGGGGGGGGGGGGGGTTGTTAAATACTGCTGTGGCTTCATTCAATCAAATGAGGGAAACAAAATCCCTCCCAACTTGGAGTTGAACAGCAAGTGGGAAATAAATTAAAATCATTAAAAATTTTGGCAAGTTTATGAGCTGCAAAATTGAAATCACGCCTTTCATGTTGGACCTTCGTATTTGTCCCAGTCTTCAACATTTCTCTGCATCGGATGATGATATGATGAATACTCCATAGTGGATCCAAAGTATGATCACTGATCGAAAGTACAACATTTGCAGAATCACTCACAACTATACTTTGAAGTTGCTGAAGGTTCAGGCTCATTACGATGCCTAACCAAGCTGCATTTGCTTCGACAAGATTTGGATCTGTGCTAAGTGACTTACATGATCTGACCATACACAAGCTCCCGTTGTGATCTCTCGCTAGGGCAGCAAAGCAAGAGATTGAAGGACCAACTGCACCGTCAACATTGATCTTTAAAAGCATTGAGGTAGTTAATGTTAATACCTAAATTAACAATGCTAAATTTTTACCGTTTCGCTATATATTCGGCACATAACACAGTCTCCCGACTTCTACCACATGTGCCTAGCCAAATTGTCCCATGTGAGAATTGCAATTCTGATAGCCAACCAATTGAACGCCGTAATCTTAAGGGGGACTTTGAGCTTCCATATCGGGTCGTTGGTCCTCACTCCTCGATCGTTTAACCATTAATAAGTTGATTTTACTAAGAAAGTACACTCTTTTCCAATCGCCCAGCTCATCCTATCTTTATCTCCCTCCCCAGTTGGCTTCAAATCCTGCAAGAATAGAATTAGCTCTTGCTTTTGTCTTCTGGCTTCCATGCTTAGCCGGCCCGTTACTCTAGGTCTCCAACCTTTGTTCTAGTCATTTTTATCTGTGGCAAATTTGTATACTTTCGGGGAATCTTCTCTTTAGATTAATTGGTCTGCACCATTTGTCTTTCCAAAAGCAAATTGTTTTTCCGTTCCCAATAGCGAAAGTAACACCCACCAAAAAAATTGTCCCTAGTTCGCGACACCTCTCACCAAAACCCCGACATGGATGCCTCGTTCTTCTGTTTCTAGTGCACACACCCATTTCTGATGTAAGTATCCCTTATTAGTGTAGCACATTTTGCTTTTGTCTTTATTTTGAATTTCCACCACCACTTGCACGACAATGCTTGGTTCATGTGCCATAAATTAATGACCCCCAATCCCCCAAATTCTTTTCGTCTGCATAAAACTCCCAATTTGATTAAGGAATATCCTTTCCCTGCAGTCCCTGACCTGTGCCAGAGGAACCTTCATCTTAGTCGATCAATTTTCTTGATGGCCCAAACTGGTATCTCGAAGAATGACAGAAAGTATAGTGATATGGAACTGACCACTGTATTCAACAGAACAAGCCGCCCACCGAATGAGAGCATTTTACCCTTCCCTCCCTCGAGTCTATTTGCAATATTCTCAGTAAGATCATTCCAATCCACCCTTCTAAGTTTGCCGCTACAAATTGGCAAGCCGAAGTACTTGATTAGTAATTCCTGGATAGGGCAATTGAGTATACCTGTTATTGCCACTCCGGTATCCCCAGTATCTCCCAAAAAAGTAATGGTGCTCTTGTGAAAGTTCACTTTCAACCCTGACCAGTCTTCGAAGAGATATAATCCCCACTTTAGAAGCGCAGCTTGGGCAACATCGCACTCCCCGAAGATCAGGGTGTCGTCCGCATACTGTATGTTCATTACCGCTGAAACCCTCTTCCTCATTCCCAAACCATTAATAAGTCTTTTTTCTTTATAGGAATGTAGCATTCTGTGTAATCCGTCTACAACCATAGTGAACAACAGCGGTGAAAGGGGATCCCCCTGCCTAAGTCCACGCCCATACCGAATTTCCTTGCCAGGATTTCCGTTCACTAAGACATTCACTTTGGCAGTTGTTAGCCAAGTCTTGATCCATCCGATCCACCTATTCCCAAATCCTCTCCTCCTGAGGATCTTTAGTAAGCATTTCCATTCCACCTTGTCGTAGGCCTTTTCGAAGTTTAATTTAAGCATAAATCCCGCTTTCCTGCGTCTCCTGCAATCTTTTATAACCTCTCCTGGACTAATGCCACCCCTTCTAAAATGTCCCTCCCAACAATAAATCATGTGTGATAGTCCTCCACAATGTCCCCGATCAGACCTCTAAGCCTATTTGCCAGCACCTTCGTGATAATCTTGACCGAGCAATTAATCAAAATGATTAGCCTATAATCCCCAACCTCTGTAGCCACATTTTTATTCGGAATTAGGCAGATGTTGGCATAGTTCAGCCTACCCAACTCCAGAGTACCCTCATGGAAAGCAAACATGATGTCCATAATGTCTTTCTTCAAAATTTTCCAAAAACACTTGTAGAAGAAAATTGGGAATCCATCTGGTCCCGATGCCTTTTCCTAGTCCATTCCCCAAACTGCCGCCTTGACCTCTTCTATATTGAATGGGTCTTGCAGGCCCGCAACTCTTTCCTGATTTCTTCCTGTAACTTGTCCCAGAGGTTTTCTGTCGACTCGCGTTGTACGTCCCTGTTTTGGCCAAATAGTTCCTTATATGTGTCGTGGACGTGCTTTGATATTTGTCATTCCTCTGAAACCGTGTTTCCCTTGATATCCAAGGAATGTATGAAGTTTTTCCTACGACGCATGCTTGCGATCTTATGAAACAATTTTGTATTTGCATCCTCTTCTCATAGCAACTTGACCCTTGACCGCTAGCGCCACATGATTTCCTCCCTAGTATATGTTTGTATAATATCTTACCGGCATGTTGCCAATCTTTTAAAATTGTTGTCATCTAAACCATCTACTTCCTCCTTCCTTTCTAAGTCTTCTATCTCTTTCAGAATTGACTCCTTCCTTTGGAGTATATTTCAAAAGTATCTTTATTCCATTTCGTTAGCCTTCTTCTGAGTCTTGAGAGTTTCCTAACCAACCTAGTTGCTGGGTCTGTGTGGTTGATTTTCCCTTCCCATCTTGACTTAACTAGCTCGTAACAATCCTTGTTGGTCAGCCACATTTTCTGTAATATCCTGATTTTTCAAATATATGAAAATTATTTATTTTGCACGTAGTGTGCACGTGCAATATTTTGGTTGAATTAAATCTTATAATTATTTTATTATGATGTGTATGAATATTTAAATATATGTTTTCAAATTATTTTATACAAAAGCCTTTTCTTTAAATGAATAGAAAGCCATATTTTTAAAGCCTTTTCTTAAAGCCCAAAATGTATTTTTATTTATTTTATTTTATTATAACTATTTTGGCCCATAAAACTAAGCCCATGGATTAATTTATTTAAAAAAGTCTATTTTTTATAAAAAAAAATCAAATGCACAATTTTTGGGCCTAGTTGCTTGCACGTGCACTACACGTACACGTGCAATGCACACCCTTCTCATGGCCGGATTACATCTCTTTTGGAGGGAGTTTTGAATTTGGTCATAATGTTCATGGAGGTAGTTATGTGAATGTGGGTAGTTGTGGTAACTTCTACTCTCATCCTAGCCTTCCATCCTACAACCAACCAACTAATCCTAGCCCTCCATTCTACTTCATTTTTAGTATAAATACCCCCCCTCCCATGGCTATATTCATATGCAATTATATTTTCCCAAATCTATAGTCTAATTAGTAGTAATTGTGAGATAAAAGATTGAGAGAATTGTGTGGGATTGCTTGCATTTGTCCAAGGAGGTGAGGCCGGCTAGTGCAAGGGGGAAACTTTCGGTTTTGTGCTTAGGCTTGGAGTTGTGTGCGAGCGTCTAGGAGGAGGTGCATCTTGTTGCAAGAAAGTGTTGCTTTTGTGTTGTTTTTCTCTCCATACAAGGTGGGTAAAATTCTCCATATTTCTAAAGTAGAAATGCTTGCTAAATGAATGAATGACAGTGGGTTGATTTTCCTTATTATTGATGCTAGTATCATATTGAGAATGATGCATGAAAAATACTAATAAGAGTACACTTCTAATTGGAGATTTGACCTATGAATTGATTGGAATGTGAATATGCAGTTTTATGTGATTTGATTAGTAAGAATCTAAGTTGGTATGGATTAATTATAACCATGAATGAGTAATTGGCTAATAAAAGAGATTTGTGGCATTAATTGTTGAGAATTGTCGAGAAGGAATCTTTCGGGTAAGTCCACTTAGGACCTTGTAAGTCGACTTATATGCCCCTTTAAGTCGACTGATGCTGTTATAAGTCGACTTCCTACTTAAATTATTTACTTAAAATCATAGATGTTTTCCCTGGACAGTCGACTTACTATGGTATAAGTCGACCGGTACTGATGCATTTTTTATAAACTCGAATGTTCTACTCTTTTGAAAATACATGAGACTTTATAAAGTTAATTTGGGAATTGTTGCATGGAATAAAATGTGATTTGAAGGTGTAATCAGAATTATGATTTCGATATGTGTATTTTGGGGAATTATACCTTACAAAAGAACTAGAAATGAAGAAGAGTAGTATAGTAAAGATTGAAGTGACATTATAGATGTATGAAAACATGAATTTTGAATATTTGCTAGTACTTCTCATTCTGAGAATAAAGTGAACAATGAAATGTGAATTATTCTTGTTAAAGAATAGCGAGGCAAAGTATGATGGGTAAATAGAATGAAAGAATGATTCATTAATTTGAGATGTTTAAACCGATCAGTCGACTGAAGGTTTGTAGCAGTCAACTGTATAAAACCTGAGAATCTACATTTTGAACTATGCAGACCAGGCGACTGTGTTGACAACAGTCGACTGCTCTGTGGGTGATAATTGATTTGAAAACACTGCGGAACAGCCGACTGCCATGTGCAGCAGTCGACTCTCCCGAGTTATTGTGAATACTGTATTTGACTGGATAAGTCGACTGGTGGAGTTCCAAGTCGACTGTCCAGAGTGATTTTTGATATATCTGAAATCTTATGGTTTACTTGTGGTAAAGATTGTGAATCTGGATATTGGTAAACTCCTTTTATTGCTGTATGAATTTACACGAAATGAATCATGGTTTTTGAATTGGGAATTTACATGAGATGAATCATAGATATGAATTGAGAATTACATGAATATGAAAGCTAAGATCATGATTATGAAAAATGAACTCAAGAGCTGGGAATGCTCAGATTATGTTAGAACTTGTGAATTGGAATTGAATTGAAAGAGTAGCTAAGTCTCCCCCGGCATTTGAAAAAGAAATTGAAATGAATATTGAAAAGGAAGACCAAGGTTGGTCATATTGAAATGAATGAATAAGTCCGGTTGAGTGGAGAGGCTAACTCTAGAGCTTTGATTTGGTTCATGATTCTAATAAAAACTAAGGACTAGTACATAGTGGAGACGTGATGAAAGTAGGAGAAAAACACGAGTGAGAGCCATCGGAATGCGGCAGAGGGTATTCACAGGTTCTTCACGATGAGTCGTGACATGACGTGGATACGGCTCCAGGGTGCCGTGGCGGCGGAAAGTATTTCACAGGTTCTTCACGATGCGTCGTGACATGACGTGGATACTGTTCCAGGGTACCGTCCCTGTGGTGACATTTGTGGGATGTTTGGTGACTGCATGAGGATCGTGTGCCATGAAGGAGGCTAAATTGTCCATAGGTTCTTCACGATGCGTCGTGACATGACATGGGATTCCCCTCCAGTTTCTGTACACGTGCTTGCACTCATAGATCATCTAAGACACTACCGTAGTTACAGTAGTAGACTAAGTCATGGCGAGAGATTGAACCCTACAAAGATGAAGAATGATCAAGAGGCTTGCCCTCGGACCTATGTAGTATGGGATGCATAGAATCCGAACAAGTGTGCATTAGTGTCATGTAACATAAATGATTGCATTAAGGATTAAGTGCACAATCACAACACGACATCAATAGGGTAGTCCCTTTAAATTGTAATGCGACAAGTTTGTGTTTGCTAAATATGGAAAATTAAGTTATACTATTTCCGGCATAGAGAGGATGGCCGTGTATAATGATCGTCGGTTGAATAAACTGACGTACCCACAGTCTTATATGCAGGTAAATGGCATGTTAAAGGTTAAAGAGGAATGGATGCATAGAGATTTTACCATGTTGTTGTATATTTATTCAAATGTTGTATATTTTACTTCCGCTGTGCAAAAGAAAAGTGTAATATTGATGTAAACTCTGATGTAAAAAGAAAAGTTTGAAATTTCTTGTAAAATTGTACTCAAAGAAAGTGAAAAGATCCTGTAGAACATCTCGAATTCAGTGATTTGGGATTCGGGGCGTTACATTTTCTCAAAGCAGAAGATCTTTTTTTCCTGTATCCCTTCTTCTCCGGTGCAAATGATGATTGGAACGTGGTCTGAGGTATTGCGGATGCACGATCGCCCAGGGGAATTCAGTTTCCCAGTCAGTAGATACCAGAATTCTATCCAATTTAGCAAAAACTGGACTCCTCTAACAGTTAGACCAAGTAAAATTATGATCATTTATAGGAATTTCCATCAGCATCAAGTTTGAGATAACCTAAATGAATTTTCCTCTATTGTGCCCGTTCCCCATCCCTCCTATTCTTTCATCTGGGTGTCTAAAGATATTGAAATCCCCCCTACCACGCATGGTAGGTTCTAATTGGCCCTGATATGGGTTAACTCATCCCAGAGCACTTTATGGGTTAACTCATCCCAGAGCTCTTGTCTATGGTTCCTACCATTTGGGCCATAAACTGCAGTGATCGTCTGTTTTCAACTATCCCCCTTTCTTTGAACCACCACCGATACACTGAACTGACCCACCCATTCATCCAGTAAGTGGAAATTATTGGTATTGACCCCTACCATAATCCCTGACGCTCCTATAGCGTTCCGAAACTTCCATTCCTTTATATGACTTAGCTTAAGACCCCTGAGTAACATGTCTGTTGGTTGAGACAATTTGGTCTCTTCCAGGCATACAACATCTATGTTGTTCTTCCTAATGATCTCTCCTACCATTTTACGCTTGGCTACTTTGCAAGCTCTCTAACGTTCCAAAAAATGACGTTAAACATTACAAATTGTATTCCCCCCTCCTCCTGATGAGTTGCAACCAACTCCAGTAAGTTTTGGGAGACGCAATCCTCTTTTAGCTCCCCTCCTAAAAACCTCTGATCTTTGACAATATTTTCCATTTCCCTATCCCGAATTATGTCAATAATGTTTGTGTATGCAGAATGACCGAGATGCAAGTTTAAACCATAAACATTTGCTAACTGAATTAACATAGAATCAGGAATTGAACCAAATATAGATATAGGTGAATGTGTACTTGCAATATTTTCGTAGCTTTTTTGCTTTCCCACCCTTCGGTATATCTTCTTAACTTTCACTGTCTTGTCCCCCCCTGCTTCGCTGTCGATCACTACACTTGAAACCCTCCTTGGCTTTTTCGTGTTTTTTTTTTGTAACATTTGTCACCTTTGGAGTTTCCTCAGATAAACTCTCCAGCCCACTCTCCTCCACTGACTGTGGCTACTCAGACCTGATAGACTCATTGTCAGATTCTGATGACCCCTCTGATTTCTTTGTGTTCTCCGATGCCCAGTTTCCTAACACCACCTTCACCCTTTTTTTACTTCTCGTTGTACTCTCTTTTCAACCTCCCTTTTGAGTAACACATTAATATTACCTCCGTCCTCCTTCTCATCTCCTTCTTCTTCTTGGCTAATTGTAGTAAAAATTTTACGAAGAAGAATTCCTTTCTCCCTAATTTCCGAGCCCATATAAATACCCTTATTCTTTTTTTTTGCCCACCCCATTTTCTAAGATATTTTCTTTTTCCAAGCCAAAGTCATTGCAAATATGGCCAAGCCCACAAAATTTGAGTTTGAATTCAGCTCCCTATCCTCCGTCTTGTTGTTATCGACCTCTATGCTTTCTGACATCCTAGGACCAATGTTAAGGTTTTGTCCTCGGTTTCCGAGCGAGTGACCGCTATCGCCTTCCTGAGCAGTGATAGCTATAGCTGAAACAGGACCCGCTTCACATGGGCTTATCCCTTCCAAGATGATGCAGCACAATCTGTTTCATCATCGGACCCCACAAAAAGCCCCAAACCGAAGTTGCCAGCTGTTATGCCTTGTTGACGTGTTTTTCCAATGAGTCATACCTATCGTTGCACTAAGCATGTCGATTTCCCAAAAGAAAATGCCCCAGCTGTCAGATCTCCTCCCTTTTTGTGCTCTTCCCTAATCAACGCCTGTGATATTTTCCATCGAACCTGTTCTGAGCCTCAACTAGTTCAACTTCAAACCGCTCTTCTTCTTCCTTCGCCATTTTTTTCTTTCCTGCCGCAATCTTCGACCATTTTGTTGTCTTATCGACGAATAACTGTTTCACAACTGGCCTTCTCACCACCACTCCAAACCAACGTCGTTGTAGGATCTTCTTCCTCCAACTTCACGTCGATAAGGAAGAATTTGTTTTCCACCATCGCTTC
This sequence comes from Hemerocallis citrina, assembly GCA_017893485.1. NCBI lineage: Eukaryota > Viridiplantae > Streptophyta > Magnoliopsida > Asparagales > Asphodelaceae > Hemerocallis > Hemerocallis citrina. Next base: position 202,509,262 of record CM030365.1, read on the forward strand.
CACCATCGTCAGTATCTTGTCTATGTTATTGCAGGTTATCCTAATTCTTGTGTCTCCCCCTATTCTCTTTGTCATCGTCTCGTTGACCTCCAAAACGACTCCAAATTTCCTAACCAAGTCTTGGGAGCCCCCTATTTTCTAGTAATGTAAAGGGAGGCCAATGAGATTTATCCATATCGCCATCGACATATCCTGGTCAATAGCCCCCTCGTCTCCTATCCACTATTTAATAAAAATCCTATACCGTCCTCCCACGATCTTGAGTTCTTCCCTTTTGGCCAACGCTACCACCCCTCGCTCGATGGAAACTTCGCTAACCAAAAGTCTTTAACCTTGTGCAACTCTGACGTCCTCCTATGGTAAGACTCTGATAGGTTTCTCAGCCCCGTCACAACCTTCGCTGTTGACAGCCACCCTCGCACCGCCTTGATAACACCAATAGTAGTCTTTAGTTTTTCTCTGCTAGCCCTCATTGTGCCGGTAACCGACACAATAGCATGAACTATTTCCTTTTTCCTTGGTGAGTGGTGCTTTCCTTTGTATTCCTCCCTTTCCTCTTCTCTCCCCTAACGGCATAGTCCTGGATCCTGTGTCCAAGCTCCTTGCATTCAAAGCACACGAAAACCCCTATAGGGCAATCCAATTTATGATGGTTATCACCACAAAATAAGCATGTGGCAGTCATCTCCTTCCCCTGAAGTAGGTCGTGCTTCTTTATAGATTTCGAGTGGTATATCTGCCATGGTTCATCCTCTCCTGCCTCCTTCTCATTGTTTACAGCTTCCTTTCTTCGAAGTTCCCTAAGCGTCGAGAGTAGCTCTGACTTTAAGAGATTGTGTGGTGACTTCGCAGTTATCGGAGACCTTGTTGGACTTTTGACAATGGTCGGAGAGCTTCGTTGATGGTGCTGTTGTTGCTATTGCGGCGATTTAACAGTGACTGGGGAGCTTCTATGATGATGGTAGGGGTGCTGATGAACTGGGGATCAACTTTTGGGGAACTCCGTCGATGGTGTTGATGTAGTGGACTTTCAAAGCTTTTCTTAAAGGTTGTCGGTGGCGAGCGAGACCTCCTTTGACGGTGGTCACCGCCTCCTCTCCCATGAATAGGGGATGTTACGGTGGCCACCATGGGTGAAGAGTATCCCTTGTCTTCAAGTCACCTTGCCAGTGACCTAGCCCTGTGGCTTTCCCCTGTGACCTCCCTCTTTGTGTTCTTGGGGACCATATTTGCTGCGGGGGTGTCTTTGTTCCTCATCGCTTCTATGTTCTCGTGGGACCCACTCCCTCGCTTTCCCCCTTGGACGCACAATCCCTCCTCTTATAATGGGTTTGAGAGGCTTAGTGGCTTTGGTGGCTGTGAATGATTAAGGCTGTGGTAAGGAAATATGGAGTTGGGGTGTGACTAGATGAGGAGATGGTGAATCAGTTGCGGAAAGATGGGTGAGGGTATTTAGGAGGTGGTGGTAGTTGGGCGGATCTGTTGTGTCCATATGCTAGGTCTAATTGGGTGGATCTATTGCGTAAATTCGGCATCTCATGACCCATTCCAGAGACGGTTCAGGATGTCTGGGGGGGTTGGAGAAATGATAATGTTCGGTATAGCTACACTGACATTTGGGGTATTGGGGTAGCAGCTATATGTTGGGGGATATGGTTAGGAAGAACAACAGAATCTTTAGACCAGCACACAGACACATCATGCATCAATAACTGTTATTTATGGGTTTGAGAGGCTTGGTGGCTTTTGCATCGTGTCACTATTATTAAAAAAACTGTTATTTATGATTATTGCTAATATCATATTTTGGTCCCAAACAGCTGGTGCAGAGCCAACAAAGAAAATAAAGGAAATGTATGCTGATGTGAGCACTTCAGCATATGAAGCCGACTCTCAGGAGGGGGGGGGGGGGATGAGGAGGAAGAATGATCGGCAGGTGGAGGATGCTGCACCTTAGTTCAGATTGAGGTGTTATCACTTTTTTGGGAGGTTCCGGTAGTATGGGGAACCGTATCATGATGTTGTATATGTAGCTTTATGTTATTTTACTGTTTTTTGGGTAGGGAGTTATCTTGTACAGGATGAGTTCTCTTTTTGGATGGGGAATGAGTATCATGGTCCATCTGTTGGGAGACATGAACATCATTTTTCTTATCTTAGCTGATTGTTTTGTTAAAATCTTCTTAATCAAGCACGGGAGGTTGACCTAATGCTTACAATCAAAAAAATAATGCTAAATTTTTATCACAAATCTTTGATTAGTGGCACTTTGCAATAAAGTGAAAAACTTATATGATCATTTTTTTTCAAAATAAAGAAAAAATTATTAAATAAAACCTTAGCAATATTTTCTTCAACACAATCTATTGTCTCTCATTTTTGAAATACACGTGGCAACACAATCTATTGTCTCTCAGTTTTCTCAAGCACAACCTATTGCCTCATGGTCATGTTTTAGTCCCATTATGGCTGATCATCATCTCAGACCAATATCTAACCCTTGCCTTGGTAAGCTCCTTCAGAGCATCCACAGTCGTCATTGTTTAAAAATACATATATGCATAAATGCATATAGCATTTGATCAATTCACTGCAATCGTAGATTGGTATTTTTTACCAATTTAATATTAAAAAAATTCAGACGGAACTTCACTTTGCGTCGGACGAATTTTTAAGATTTTTTATGAATTTTTTTATTAATAAAAAACAAAGAATTAAGTTTTTTATTAAAAAAAAAAAGTGGGCCCCTCTGTTGGACTCAACATGAAGTTGCATCCAAGGAGTTGCCTTGTTGAATTTATTTTATTAAATGTTTTTTTTTAAAGTCATTGGACGCAACTTCAAGTTGCGTCTGACAAATTTTAAAAAAAAAAAAAATCGTCGGACGCAACTTCAAGTTTTGTCTGACAAATTCAAAAATAAAAATAAAAAAATAAAATAAAATTCGTCGGACGCAACATGAAGTTTGTCTCGTATATTATGCATTTTGCTATATCTTGTGCCATATATAGCAATCTACTGTAGCTATTTATGCATAAATAGCAAACGACTGCAGCTTGTCGTTTACTATAAAATACATTTTATGCATAAATAGCACACGACTGTGGATGCTCTTATAGGAGTTATGCAATCATTTGGATGATCGATAGTGCCTTTAAGCAACAAATCGACCTGGTTGACAACTTGAGGCAAAACCACATTGCGAAAACCAACTCTCGCACGAGCATGCACGAAAACACTCAAATTTCTAATATATTTAAAGGTGATCAAATGTATTTAAATATATTTTAGCATTACAATCAATGTTTCTTCCAAATACCACATTTTTTCTAATATAAATTTTTATACTTCAACAGATTAAGGAAAATAATACAAAGACTGGAAAATAATTATTATTACTTTTTAAATAAATTTATTATATTTTAGCAGTACAATCAATGTTCCTGAAAAATATTTAAATGTTGTTTTTTTAGGGAAATATTTAACTGTTGTTGGCGAGCGAGAACTAAAGGTAAGCATTGGTTTCAAATTGGTGTTTAATTTTGATGGACTAGAATATGACGTTAGTTATTTTAGTACATGTTTTCGTTACTTGTAAATAATTTTGTTCATTTCAAATAGGAGTAAAATGTTTATAAATGAATGATTTACATAATAGTAGAATTATATATGTAGTTTTTGGAACCTTGTAGTTACAGTCAAGTAGATGCTTCACATGCCCCACTTTTTCGATTGACCTGAACAAAAAAAATTTCTTGTTGGCAAGATTGAAGTTATAAATTTTATTTCACTTGAATATAAAATGTGAATGTTGGTTGTGTTCTTTTGTTTTGTATTTGTTGGAACACTGCTCTTCACTCTGTTGTTAAAATTCTTTCCAATTTCGGCCTAGCTTACTGCATGTAACTTTCTGGACATGTAGTTGTATCGTTCAATATTGGAGTTGCTAAATCTTTTCAACATTTATATGCAGGTTTGTGCAAGAGCTATACTTGGTTGCCTCGTGTCCTATTTAATGAGGAGCCTTTCTATATAAAATGAAAATTACGCTTAAGTTCTAAAGTTTCCTGAAGCTTAATTCTGATGGGAACACGAGTTCCCAATAATTATTGTAACTAGTTTTTGCTATGTGCTAAGGAGCTATATTTCCGGTGTTAAACAAAGTGAATTTTATTTTGTAATTTGACATGCTTGTAATACTTCATTAATTTTTAATATGAATGAAGTTTAATTTTATTTAGTTTTGTTTCATAAACACATTTATTTATTTTATTGTGTATTTAGTTTATAATTGAATTAATATTATAAAAGAAAATATCAAATTATCATAAGCGTAATTAATAAGAAAAAATTGTATATAGAGTGATGGGTATATATTCAAATATTTGGATGCGAAACCCATCACTAAAATCTATAGCAATGGAGTTTCAACCGTGGGTATAGGAAAGCAAGAGGTGTCGTTAAAACCTATACCAATGGATACGAAACCGTGGGTATAACACCGAGGTTTTGTCCAACGGGTGAAAAAATCGTCGTTATAGGCTATAGTTGTTGGGATTTTGTTCTTCCCTATTTCCAAGATCACAATGATCTAATATTTAATCTAATCTCAAATAAAATAATAAGAATAGAAATCAATAAATATTACCTTCAAGCTTTGATTTCTTGTTTCTTTTTCTCCTTCAATTCTAACTCTAGTTCTTCCCCTCTTTCTCTTCTATATCCTGGTGGGATGCACAAGAGAGTCTACTAGGTTTTACCCTTACTCTCATATTTATAGAGGAGATGAAAGTCTAGGGTTAGGAACTTTAGGAAATCCTAGTTGGGATAAAATTACAATACTGTCCACTATATATTTGTATTTTGCTCCCCAACTAAAATCTACATTGTTATTAGACCCCCGTCACAATATAGTTCTACAAGACACCTTCCTTTACCAATATTCACAAATGCACCATTGGAATTCGTGATACCACCTCCATGGGTCAATTTGTAACTTAAACCTTATTTTCACATTTAACCTTTTATACAATCTGACAATGACTCTAAAATTATTTTTTTACAAAATAAATTTTGTATATAATAAGATATATTTTTTTCTGTAAAATATACCCATGGGATTTTATTCTCAGATTATAACCTTCGTTAAATGAACAAGGGAATATCTTCTTTTTTTAGAGATAGGATTCCGTATTACAAATACATGTTCTCATATTTCTAATAAGACAATCCAATGCATCGAGGTATTGGTCTAGAAGACCTCACTATTTGATTTATCAAAATGCGCGATATTAAAAAATGAGTTCACTATATGCTCAGGATTTAGAGGTCATGTTTATATTGCCTTTAACGATAACACTGTCTTGTGGTTATATACAAGTATAATCATTATTTGTTCCATCAGTTCATACAAAACGAATTAGCACAACAAGTTCAAGTCGACCCTCTCACTTGTTATGCTACAGTCTCCCAAATAGAATGTCCAGTTCTATTATAGACTGTGAATGTGTTCTTTGTGCATAGTCTTAATTACTATGCAATATGGACCTTGTTGATGCACAATATCAATATGTGTGAATAAACCAAAAATTGCCCTATAAATAAATTTATTTCTGTCTAATCATATAACCCTACAACTCCCACTTGCACTCACAGTTTAAAGATAAACTTTGAGGGCATACTAACAATCACTCAAAAAATAGCAATTTGATCCCTCTTAGTGACAATTCGGAATTGCTGTATACTAACACATAATCTTTTGTAGCATTGAGATACTTCAATATGTGTTTAACAACTAACCAATGTTCGAAGCTTGGATCTGATTGATACCTGCTGACCATGCCAACTGCGTAAAAGATGTCTGGTCGTGTACAAGGCATAGCATACATAAGACTTCCTACTGCTGATGCATAAGGAACTGATCTCATTTTCTCTCTTTTCCCAGCTGTTTTTGGAAATTGTTCCTTGGAAAGAGGTATTCCATGTCTAAAAGGTAAAAGTCCTTTATTGAAATTTTGCATGCCAAAACGAACCAGTATCTTATCTATATACGCAGCTTGGGAAAGACCAATTTTTCTTCTCTGGCGATCTCGAAAGAGCTTAATGCCAAGAATATAATTGACTTCCCCCAAGTCCTTCATATCAAACTGTTTTGACAACCAAATCTTGATCGTTGTCATGACTCCTACATCATTACCAATGAGCAGAATGTCATCAACATAAAGAATTAAAAATACCACTACTTTGCCCATAATCTTTTTGTACACACAGTGTTCATCTTCGTTGTGATCAAAACCACAGGACTTTATCTTTTGATCAAAGCACATGTTCCAACTCCTAGATGCTTGCTTTAGTCCATAAATGGATCTATCCAACTTGCATACTTTATCCTCTTGGCCCTTAACTATGAAACTATCTGCTTGAGACATGTAAATCTCTTCTTCAAGACGCCCATTGAAGAATGCGGTCTTGACATCCATTTTACCAAATTTCAAAATCGAAATGAGCTGCAATGGATAAGAGAGTTCGAATAGATTTCAACATAGCCACCGGCGAAAAGGTTTCTTCATAATCAATGCCTTCCTTTTAATTAAAACCCTTTGCCATTAATCGTGCCTTAAAGTTTTCAACCATCCCATCTACTCCTCTCTTTCTCTTGTATACTCACTTGCATCCAAAAGGTTTAAAATTTGCAGGTGGTTCTACAAGATTCCAGACTTTGTTAGAGTACATAGACTCCATTTCTGATTTCATGGCTTTTTGCCAGGATTCTGAATCAACATCTTTAAGTGCCTTTTTGTAGTGTCTGGGATCTGAGTCATGCTCATCGGGGATGGGCCCGGAGGCTTCCCCCAAAAGCATGTATCTATCGGTAGTCTGGTTTTTCTCCCATACGACGAAGTGCCGGTGCAATATTAGAATTTTCTGTGGTAACTAAAGTAGTATCAAGTAAATTTGCATCTATACTATCAAGACTTGGTGTCGGATTATCTGACAACTCATGCAAAATCAAGTCACTTCATGAAATATGTTTCATCACATAGCCTTCCTCTAGATAAACAGCATGTGTTGAAACAAATACTTTCTGTTCACTAGGACTATAGAATATGCCTCCACGAGTTCCTTTTGGATACCCAATGAACAGACAAGCTTCTGATCTTGACTCCAACTTATCTGGTTGTTGCTTCCGCACATATGCAGTACAACCCCATATATGCAAATGTTGTATACTTGGCTGTTTCCCACTCCATAACTGAGTAGGTGTGCTATCAAAAGCCTTAGATGGAACCAAGTTCAAAAGATAAACTGATGTAAGTAGGGCATATCCCCAAAAATATATAGGTAATGTAGCGTAACTCATCATAGATCTAACTATATGAAGTAAATTCCTATTCCTCCTCTCAGCCACACCATTCTGTTGGGGACAGTTAGGTACAGATAACTGTGGTGCAATCCCACACTGTGTAAGATAATCCTGAAACTCACTAGAGAGGTACTCTCCTCCTCGATCTGATCGAAGAATCTTCAAGTGTTTACCTAGTTGCTTTTCACTTTCTGTCTTAAACTCCTTGAATTTCTCAAAAGTTTCAGACTTGTGACGCATTAGGTATACATAGCCATATCTTGAGTAACCATCTATGAAAGTCACAAAATACTCATAGCCTCCCCTTGCACTAGTGCTCATAGGTCCGCATACATCTGTGTGTACCAATTCTAAAGGTTTTTTTTGGCTATATTTCATTTTCCAGAATATGGTCTTCCTCGATGGGAGAATCCCTTTTCATGCTACCAATTCATATTCTAACTTAAAAAAATTCACACTTATAGTCCATGTTAAGTACCCTCCGTTAGGGAGCTTCACAAAGGAAGACGAGGTACCGTTTCAATACTATTGTGAACAGATAATGAAAGGTCATGGGTTTCATTAAGAACCCTCTCCCACTTGATATTTTTATATGAGGAAATTAAAAGACATATGTGTTTTTGGCTCAATTAACATTCAATGCAATTTAAAACAGAAATATCAACAAAAATAAAACATTCATCCCCCAACCAAACACATGGCCAGAACAATATTTAGATGTATCCCTGCAATAGAGAACCTAGAGATCTAGTCTTCATGTCCTCCTTCTTTGCTTTGTCTTTGCTCCATCGACATTTACAAAATTTAAACTACCTTAACATAAGGAGGAAGTACATTAAATTACAATAAAACAACTCAACATAAGGAGATTTACATCAATGAATAACAAAACTATCTCAACATAAGGAGGTTTACATCAATGAACAACAAAACTACCTCAACATAAGGAGGTTTACATCGATGAACAACAAAATAAAAAATAACAAGTTCTGGCCATGGGGGATTCACACAAACATAAACATACAACCACAGACAGAGCAAGGCAGCGGAAAACAAAATTATACAATCTTATAATTATAACTGTTTCTACCAATATAAGTTTAGATCTAATAATACCAATAAGTAAAAATGATCTAAAAATCATGAATAATTATTAGATCTAAACTTATATTAAAAAAATGAGATCTAAATTATTGGTTTAGTTAATAATTAAAAAAAATTGAAACAGTCGGAAGGCAATATTATCAACATCATAAAATAATTGATTAATATCATGTACCTTTCATATCAATATGAGGATTGATTAAAGAAGCAGTATAATAAATCATCATATTGAATAAAGAAGCAGTATATGGTGGAATTTTATATATACTTAAGACCATGCATAAAACATTAACAACAACCTAAAATATGTTTCTATGAATCTAGATCTTAATCATGTTGCAAAAGTGCTTTAATACAAAATCCTAAATTATGAAACTATAGATCTTTGCTAAATCAAAAGAAGAAGAACATTAAAAGCGGAAGCACTAACCTGAAGCCATTGATCAAGATTGCGCAGAGGGTTTGGATCTTCCTATATGATACACACTTCTATGAGAGGTCGTCTCTCTATTCTTCTATTGATGAGATGACAGATGGAATAAGAAGATACGTATATATAGGGAACCATATCCCTAATTGATAATTGTTGATTTCCAATCTTGCCCATCACAAAATGAGAAATTTACTTTATGGTTTCTACACGTGTTATATCACACTTTAAATTATATACTTTTAACCCATTACTTAATCTTGATTAGATCACTTTAATTTGGGTTAGACTTTAGAATAGCAATTATACATTTAGTCACATATGTGAGCCCACATAGATTATTTTCCAACAATCTCCCACTTGGGCCACATATGTTACTCCTTATAAATGTACATACTTTATGAGCTCAAAATTTTGCTATCATAACCAAAAGCATAGCCAAACAGTCTCGTCCATTAATCATGTAAATATAGGATCAAAGCAAATTTCGTTACATTTATTGTAACTAAATTCATCAATGGTCACATATATCAACATAATCAAACGATATAGATAAAGTGTGAATGTGTAGCATGGAAATTTCATGCAATGTGATCTATGCACATGCCTATTTCCAACTGGTCCTCTTTAAAACTTAAGTGAGGTCAGAATCAAAACATGACAAAAGAGTGAGAAAACTGAATTCTTTATTTCTGATCAGAAAATAACAAAATGTATAAATGTCTCACACAAACATAATGCAAATAAAATACAAACTCCCACTAAATCATGATATCCTCAAATAATATAACACCCATATGAGCAGTATGCTCATAAAAGACCTTGGGTGGTAATCCCTTTGTGAGCAGATCCGCTATCATGGAGTTTGTCCCAATGTGCTCTATGGACATCTGTCCACTTTGCACTCTTTCTTTCACAACTAAGAACTTTATGTCAATATGTTTCGATTTTTTCGAACTCCTGTTGTTGTTGGAATACATCACTGCTGACTTATTGTCACAAAATAACTTGAGTGGCCTTTCTATATTCTCCAAAATGCGCAGCCCAGTGAAAAAATTCTGCAGCCATATTCCATGATTCGATGCCTCATAGTATACTACATACTCTGCTGCCATAGTGGAAGAAGCTATAAGTGTTTGTTTGACACTTTTCCAGGATATAGCTCCTCCAGCTAACAGGTAAATATAGCCTGATGTAGACATTTTGCTATCTTGGCACCCTAGCGAAATCAGAATCAGAATACCTTACGACCTCCAAATGATCTGATTTTCTATATGTGAGCATGTAGTCTTTTGTTCTCTGAAGATACCTCATGGCCCTCTTGGCTGCTATCTAATGGTCCATACCAGATTTTCTTAAATACCTGCCTAACATCCCAACAATGTATGCAATATCCGGATGCGTACATACTTGAACATACATTAGACTCCCAATAGCTGATGCATAGGGGATCTTTTGCATTTCCTGAATTTCAAGGTTACTTTTAGGATACTGATTGAGACTAAATTTGTTTCCTTTAGCAACAGGGGTATCCCCTGGTCTACAATCTTGCATGCCAAACCTTTTGAGTACTTTATCGATGTATCCCTTTTGTGATAACACTAGAATACCTCAAGAACGATCTCGGTGTATCTAAATTCCTAATACAAAAGAGGCATCCCCAAGATCCTTCATCTCAAAATTCTTGGACAGAAACCTTTTAGTTTCATACAATAAATATATATCATTAGTGGCAAGCAATATGTCATCGACATATAGAACTAGGAATATATGCTTACTCCGACTAAACTTGTGATACACACAATCATCAACTATATTCATCTCAAAACCAAATGAGATAATTACTTGATGAAACTTGTGGTACCATTGACGAGAAGCTTGCTTGAGTCCATAGATGGATTTTGTCAATTTGCAAACCATATTCTTTGGATCTCCCGACACAAAGTTTTCTGCTTGCACCATATAAATTATCTCGTCAATGTCGCCATTGAGAAACGTCATCTTGACATCCATTTGATGTAGCTCAAGATCAAGATGAGCAAAAATCGCCATAATTGTCCTAAACGAGTCTTTCGATGAAACTGGAGAGAATGTCTCTGTAAAATCAATGCCTTCCTTCTGAGTATAGCCTTTAGCTACAAGACGTGCCTTATACCTCTCCACCTTACCATTTGCATCCCTCTTGGTCTTAAATATCCATTTACAACCAATTGGTTTTGCACCTTCTGTTAATGGGACAAGTTCCCAAACATTGTTATCTTGCATAGACTTATACTCCTCATTCATGGCATTAATCCACTTTTGAGAGTTACAACCTTTCATGGCCTGATGAAATGTGATTGGATCATCTTCCATCATTCCATTGTCATCCTCATTGTAACACCCCGAATTTTAAATAAGGATAAATTCCAGATTTCACAGGATCTTTACTTCACTTCGTACAATTTTACAAGGAAAATTTAAAACTTTTTATTCACAATACATCAGAGTTCAATTACAACTTGGTTTTACACAGCGGAAGACTGAAATTTACAATAAAACATTTACAACATCTTTAAAATAAAACAGCATCAGCATATCCACTTTATAGCTCCATGAATGGTCCTTTACCTGCATGTTAATCTGTGGGCTCGTCAGTTACTTACAACTGACGAAATGTTATACACGGCTATCCTCTCTATGCCGGGAATAGTATAACGATCTCATACTTTAACAAATCACAAAAAAAGGATTGAATGAACAAGTAAAGTGTCAAAGGTGATTATTCTAAACATAAGTGTATGTCATGCCTTAATGCCTAATGCACACAATTCTACACTAGGATGACACTAATGCACACTTGTTCAGATTCTATGCATCCCATACTATATAGGTCTGAGGGCAAGCGCCTACGTACTCCACATTAAAGGGTTCGATCCCTCGCCATGAGACTACCCAGTAATAAAACAAGTTTTAGAGTTATTTCACAGATATGGATCTCAGCCTCCCTGGCTAGCCTCCCTGGCTCATATTAACAGATCCCAGCCTCCCTGGCATTTACGAGATTATCATCACGATATAATAGCCAGGGAGGCTGGGATCTGTTAATATGAGCCAGGGAGGCTAGCCAGGGAGGCTGAGATCCGTATCTGTGAAATAACTCTAAAACTTGTTTTATTACTGGGTAGTCTCATGGCGAGGGATCGAACCCTTTAATGTGGAGTACGTAGGCGCTTGCCCTCAGACCTATGTAGTATGGGATGCATAGAATCTGAACAAGTGTGCATTAGTGTCATCCTAGTGTAGAATTGTGTGCATTAGGCATTAAGGCATGACATACACTTATGTTTAGAATAATCACCTTTGACACTTTACTTGTTCATTCAATCCTTTTTTTGTGATTTGTTAAAGTATGAGATCGTTATACTATTCCCGGCATAGAGAGGATAGCCGTGTATAACATTTCGTCAGTTGTAAGTAACTGACGAGCCCACAGATTAACATGCAGGTAAAGGACCATTCATGGAGCTATAAAGTGGATATGCTGATGCTGTTTTATTTTAAAGATGTTGTAAATGTTTTATTGTAAATTTCAGTCTTCCGCTGTGTAAAACCAAGTTGTAATTGAACTCTGATGTATTGTGAATAAAAAGTTTTAAATTTTTCTTGTAAAATTGTACGAAGTGAAGTAAAGATCCTGTGAAATCTCGAATTTATCCTTATTTGAAATTCGGGGTGTTACACTCATGTTCTTGGAGAAATACAATGTAATCATCCGGAATAGTATTCCTCCTTTCTCTCGTGGATCTCCTTAATGGCACTGGTTCTTAAGATTGTTGAGTTTGTTCTTCTGGAACAATTACCTCATTTTGAATGGGGGGTGTTCAACATTGTCTTGTTGAGGTTCCGGATTCACTTCTTGATCAATAATTGGTGTGGGAACCTGAATATTGTCAAAAGTGATAGTAGGAATTGGGTTTGTAATTGAATCCAATTCCTCCTCAAAAGCAATGTTCCTAACCTTATTTCTCCCCAAAACTCAACTTTCTCAAAAAATGTTGCAGTTCCCATCTAAAAAAAATATTCCTAATTGTGGGATCATAAAACTTATAGCCCCTAGATCGTTCGGAATAACCAATAAAGTAGCTGCTCACTATTTTAGAGTCTAATTTCTTTTCATGTGGCCTGTAAGGTCTTGCCTCAGCTGGACATCCCCAAATATGAAAGTGCTTTAGACTAGGCTTTCGACCTATCCAAAGCTCATAAGGTATTTTTGCAGCTGCTTTAGTTGGTACTCTATTGAGAATGTAAGCTGCTGTCTTTAATGCTTCTCCCCAGAGGGACTCAGGTAAGGTGGAATGAGCAATCATACTCCTTACCATATCCTTAAGATCCCTTTTCTAATCCTTGAAATTTGTCCCATTAAGCATGGGGATAGTATTGTTGTAGCAGTTATTGAGGCAGCAGAAGATACACTAGCTAAATATAGAACAAAAAAAATAAACAAAATATGAGAATCCAAATAAAAACAATAAATTCAAATAATGGTTAATCTCATCTCAAGATACCAGGCACAATGTTAATATCAAGTCTTTGGACAGTAACATTAACTGTAAGCGGTACTCTTATTGTAGTAATCAAATATTGACAATAAATCCTGTCAAATAATAAGTCATTCTTTGGACTGGCTTATTGTTCACATGGAATACCTTATAATTGCCACATATTTATTACCACAGATGTGTATGAAATTCGGCCAAATATTAACTTACCTTTGGGTCAGTTAATAAACGCATGAATTACAAACACACAATTATCTTGATATTTTAAATAAATTAATCTACACAAAAGAGGTCACTTTGGCAACATTTTGTTTCAATTGATCTATTCAAAATATTAGACATTCATAAGAAAAACCAAAACCATAATTTGAATTTAATTGTTTCCCAAAATTTTATCTTTTCCTTAACTTTATAATTTTACTTTATTTTATATGGATAATATCTATTTAAAATGATAACAAAACCATAACTGAACCATATCTATCTACTGTTTTGATAATATCAAATTAATCAAAATCATAACAGATAATTGAACATTTAATGAACTTGACTTACAGCAACTATACCTGACTTACAGCAATTATACCTGACTATTTTTGCTAATTGAACATTTAATAGAACTTGACTGTTTTGATAATATCAATCTACTGTTTTGGTAAAAGATATGGGAAGATTTAATGAACTTGATTGAAGCCACTACCTGTGGGCCCCAGGTAGCAATTAATCCAAAACCAAATCCAAAAAACCATTAAGCCAAAAAAAACACAAAACCAGAAATAATTTTATGAATTAAGCATAAACTTCATTGTAGCAGATACCAGTTGCACATTACGAGAACCCAATAGTATTGTTGTAAGATGCAACGTAAATAAGAAATATGACTAAATATTAACACAAGCATATCTAGATTTTTGCAAGTTTTCGACTTGGCTATTAATACAAGCAGATAAAACAACCCTATCAAGATTTTGCAAATCTGATACCTATTTTCAATATTCAAAGATCAAATCATTTGAAGCCATTGAAAACAGCATATAACCATACCTTTAAAATAAATCTTTATAAAAAAAAGGGCCCCACCGGCATATTATTATCAATTAAATTCATTAATTGAATTTCTTAAACAGGAAGATCAAATACCAAGAAAAATAAGATCAAAAGAAACCCTAAATTTCTCAAATTTCTTAAACAATAAATCCTAAATTTCTTTAAACAAGAAACCCTAAATTTTTTCAATTAATTCAGCAAAGATGGCTCTGATACCAATTGGTGGAATTTTATATATACTTAAAAACATGCATAAAACATTAATAACAACCTAAAATATGTTTCTATGAATCTAGATCTTAATCATGTTGCAAAAGTACTTTAATATAAAATCCTAAATCATGAAACTATAGATTTTTGCTAAATCAAAAGAAGAAGAACATTAAAAGCGGAAGCACTAACCTGAAGCCATTGATGGAGATTGCGCAGAGGGTTTGGATCTTCCTATATGATACGCACTTTTATGAGAGGCCGTCTCTCTATTCTTCTGTTGATGGGATGACAGTTGGAATAAGAAGATATGTATATATAGGGGGCCATAACCCTAATTGATAATTGTTGATTTTCAATTTTGCCCATCACAAAATGAGAAATTTACTTTACGGTCTCTACACGTGTTATATCACACTTTAAATTATATGATTTTAACCCATTACTTAATCTTGATTAAATCACTTTAATTTGGGTTAGACTTTAGAATAGCAATTATACATTTCGTCACATATGTGAGCCCACATAGATTATTTTCCAACAGTATAATCAATCATCATATGCGATCAGGACTTCCTTACTATGCAGCAATATAGTATAATCGCACTTGTAACCCATGCTCAGGATTATATCTTAAGTGGATTTCCTAAAGTTCCTTCTAAAAAATGAAGCAGTAACATCAATTCTTCATTGATTGGTTAATCAATCAATGATTGAGTTTCTTCTCAATTGCATTTCTTCATCAAATTGATTATGCCTTCCACTATAGGAAAAGGACAGATCGAAGAAAAAAAAAATCATGTCTTCGACATTAAGTCGATCTGAAAATTGCTGATCTGAAAAACTATCCCTTTCACGAACTGATTAATTGCCGACCTTATTATTTTTTTTTTAAAGATAAAACAAAATGGAATCAATTATATCTTTGATTAAAATTAGATCAAAGTTGCTCTGATACCACTGTTGGGATTTTGTTCTTCCCTATTTCCAAGATCACAATGATCTAATATTTAATCTAATCTCAAATAAAATAAAAAGAATAGAAATCAATAAATATTACCTTCAAGCTTTGATTTCTTGTTTCTTTTTCTCCTTCAATTCTAACTCTAGTTCTTCATCTCGTTTTCTTCTATATCCTGCTGGGAGGCACAAGAGAGTCTGCTAGGTTTTACCCTTGCTCTCATATTTATAGAGAAGATGAAAGCCTAAGGTTAGGAACGTTAGGAAATCCTAGTTGGAATAAAATTACAATACTGTCCACTATATATTTGTATTTTGCCCCACAACTAAAATCTACATTATTATTAGACCACTGTCACAATATAGTTCTACAAGACACCCCTCCTTTACCGATATTCACAAATGCACCCTTCAAATTCGTGATACCACCTCCATGGGTCAATTTGTAACTTAAACCTTATTTTCACATTTAATATTTTATTATACAATCTGACAATGACTCTAAAATTTATTTTTTTTACAAAATAAAATTTTGTATATAATAAAATATTATTTTTTTTGTAAAATATACCCATGGGATTTTATTGTCAGATTATAATCTTCGTTAAATGAACAAGGGAATATCTTTTCTTTTTAGAGATAGGATTCCGTATTACAAATACATGTTCTCATATTTCTAATAAGACACATCCAATGCATCGAGGTATTGGTCTAGAATACCTCACTCTTTGATTTATCAAAATGCGCGATATTAAAAAATGAGTTCATTATATGCTCAGGATTTAGAGGTCATGTTTATATTGCCTTTAACGATAACACTGTCTTGTGGTTATTTAAAAGTGTAATCATTCTTTGTTCCATCAATTCGTACTAAACGAACTAGCACAACAAGTTCGAGTCGACCCACTCACTTGTTATGCTACAGTCTGCCAAATAGAATGTCCAGTTCTATTATAGACTGTGAATGTGTTCTTTGTGCATAAACTTAATTACTATGTAATATGGAACTTGTTGATGCACAATATCAATATTTGTGAATAAACCAAAAATTGCTCTATAAATAAAATAACAAATAAATAAATTTATTTCTGTCTAATCATATAACCCGACAATAGTGACGGCATTCTGCCATGGTTATAGCGAATCATTGACTACGGAAAAATATGTCCGTCGGTATAGGTTTTACGGGCTATACCTACGGTTTTCCGCCTTTTTACCCACGGATTTTTGCTGTCACTATATGTCAAATTCCTTGTAGTGTATGTGAGAAAGTCTGAAGCATGAATTTTTACTTCATCTGTTTGGAGTAAAACCATAACGAGATATCTCATTAAGCTCGATATAAAGTATTTCCTCTTTCTAGCAGCGCCCACCCTCTGAAACTGGTTACAAGAACATAGATAACATTCCAATCACCTTAGAGCATCCATAGTCGTTCAATGTAAAAAATGTCAAAATGCATATTTTGTCAATCCATTTCGATGAAACGCTGCAGTCGTCGAATGGCAAAAAAATGCATAAGTTCGTTAAAAAAGAAACAGATGTTTCGTCTGTCATTAAAAAATAATATATACATGCTGAAACTTAAAAAATATTAATAAAAAATACGGGTCCCAAGGAAGAAGAAAATTTCAAAATAACCGTCCAGGGTTTAAGGAAGTTTTTTTTTTGCAAAAAAAATGCAAAAACAATTTTAAAAAATAGTTTGTAAAAAATATTTGCAAAAACAATTTAACATTGCAAAAATAATTTAAAATTTTACAAAATTAATTTTAAAAATTATTTTTAAAAAAAATTGGATTGGGACGAAACATCATGTTCATTCCAAGTCTTAAATTCATTTAACCGGTTTGTTTATTTGTTTTTTAATTTTTTTTACTTTGGACGAAACATCGTGTTTCGTCAGATCAATTAAAAATATAATTAAATAATTCAGACGAAACATGATGTTTCGTCAGCTATAATATGCATTTTGCTATTTCGAATGCTACTTGTCCCTTTCTACTGTAGCCGAATTGCCAAAAATGGCAAAATAGCTCACGACTGTGTGCGTTACAGTAAAAAAAATGGCAAAAATGGCAAACAAGCAAACGAATGTGGATGCTCTTATTACTCAAAAACTTTGAAGCCGGGACATTCTTTAAAGAACAACGGATATTTGATTAAGCTCAACTGAAAGTGCTTCCTCTTCCTAGAAGCGCCATTTGAAACTGGACGCATAAAAGAGAAAACATGAAAACCACGCATATTAACTTAAAGCTCATTATTCAAATCTTCGACGTTCGAACATTCTTTAAACAACAACAAATATCTTATTGGGTTTTTAATGCATGTATGCTTCTAACTAATAAGTGAATATCATATATGCCCCTCACAAATATGTATTGTCATATTCAGTGGCGGAGCCAGATATTTTAAAATGGGGGTCCCATTTATTTTTCTATGTCGAAAAAGTTGTCAGCCACAAATAATAAATTTATAAAAAAACTAACAACAAAACTAACAACAAAACTCATATTTCTATAAATTAAGATATGTAAATTATATCTCAACAACTAGATTCAATCTTTCAAATATTACAATCAACAAGTATAGACTATAACTAAAAGAGTGGATGAATGAACAAAGGGTAATTGTCTAAACGAGTACAGAGTAAAGCTTAAGGTTTGTTTTACTTTTATCCAATATAAAAATTATTGGAAGATAGTTCTTATGATAATATTTTAAATATTGGAGGTTAAGTTAGTAAATAAAAATGATATTTTCTAAATTGGAAACATAGTGAAAAGATTTAGGGACTTAGTTTTTAATTTTTTTTTAATTTGGGGTCCCAAATTATCTTAGAATAGGCTTTGATACAAAAATTTACCATGTACTAGGGAGTTTTGACAAATTATTTGAGGGGGCATTTGTCCCCCCTACCCACCAGGTGGCTCCGCCCCTGGTCATATTTGTCCCCAATAATATATGCATCATTTCTTAATTATCCATCTAGTTAAAAAAATTCAAAACGATGGAGAACTTTTTATTTTTTTTAATTGACTTGTTGAAAAATTACTGAAATATTCTCTTCTCTACAATTCAAAATTTATCCTCATCATCCTTGTAAATCCGGTCAATTGTTAATCCAACCGAGACTCATTAACTCGTTTCAATTTTTTTAAAAATTTTTCAAGAAATTGACAAACTAACAGTGCATCTTTGATAACTACATATTCTTCTTTATGTTACTTCTCCAAATTTGCCATCAATCTTGTTTTTTAATGATAGATTATAAGCTTCCTCATTTATTTTCCTTAAAATTCTTAAATCTTTTCTCATTTGATTGTCTAATTTGAACTTTTAATTTGATTTCTATTTGTCTTGTAAAAGTGAAATCATGGTTAACTTAATGATATCTAACATAGGGTAAAATGAAATAAATTCCAAATTATTATGGGCATATATGAAAAAATACATTTGTAAGAGGTATATATGATATTATCATATTATTATGGGTATACATGTTTAAAGGGAAGGTGAACCAAAGAAGACACCCCAAAAATCATGTAAATCACAAGCTAATGTGACCTTGAACCCTCAACTAATTCGCACAATATCTACCTACTTCAGAGTAAACAATTGATACAATTCTACTGTGAACTATATTTTATTGCATATCAGTCTCTGGCTTCACGTATCAGTCCTTATATGATTTTCTTTCTTTCAGGGGCTTTTTTGAATAATCAGCTATTTTTTTACGATTATTCCCCTTTACATAACTCTCACGGGTAAAGCACGTGGTTATATGGCAGCCTATGAGTGGAGAGTGCATTAGTGGTGGGACCAGAGCTACAGTGGAGGCAGTTAAGCTGTTATGAACTTTTCTTTCTTTTTTGTAATTACGCTTGTTGCACGTGCTACACGCATATGGCTGATCTACTGTAGGCCTTTCTTCCTCTCATTTCCTTTATATTTTGGGTTTAGATGTATGTAAGGGTTTTTCTTATGATGAATTGATATTGAAATTGTTCTTCCGTTTTTATCTTCTTCTTTCGATTTCTTCTTCTTCTTCTTTTCGATTGAGATTACCACTCGCAGGTAATCCATTGAGGTTATGACTTGTAGCCCCAAGGAATCGATGGCGACCAAATTTGGGAGCGTAATAATGGTATCATAGCCATCTCATTTTTCACCACTGTCGTCTCCAAACCTGCCTACGACGTCCGCCTTCCCCTCTTTCTTCCCTCCCGCTCTAACTCTGAAAACAACACTCCCCACGACATCTTTACCCCCCATTTCAGTGCTTCATCATCCCCATCATCAAACCCTATCTTCGCAATCCCTGACCCTAACCCTAGCTCGACCCCTATATTTGGAGCTTCTTCGGATTCCACCTCAATAACTACCACCACTCCCTCTACCATCACCCACCCCAACAGCAACAGCAACAGCAACGCCCCGCTCAAAACCCTAGAACCCCCAAACTTTTCAAATCACTCGCCTCTGACTTTTCCACTCCACCCTCCACCCGTGTCCTCTCCTTCGCCACCCCCAAAGAAGCCACCGTCAAACTGGGACCATTTAGTCCTATATCGGTTATATAGGTAGCCGATATGGGACTAAATGGTCCCTAACAAACCACCACGCTTCCGATCCCGCTGTACATGGCGGCTCACACTCCAGGGCACTGGACGACTTCACTCTAGCGACACTACCCGGCCCGGACCTATCAGTAATTTTAATCCAGCCTCTAGGTAGCCCTTTCCGAGGGCCGCAGATCAAGAGCATGGGACCCGCTCGGATACCATTTGATGGGTTTCTTCCATCATTGCCGCCATTGAAGGAGCTCGATAGCTCTTCTTGGCCATGAATAATAGGTAAGATTGATAGAAATGGGATGAGAGGTTGAAGAGGATGAGGAACAGAATTTAGAACAATCAAGAACAAGAAGAATTTAGTACTCAAAATCAGATCAGATCTCTAAATGACTTGCCGCCTTTTTATAAACTCACAATACGTACAATGCACGTAAAAGGAACAACCGTTAAGTTTGTTTAAGCTTGCGGGTCCCACCTTTACAAATCATCACCCTACATTACTTCTAATCCGATGGCTCACATACACAGCCAACCGTTACATTGTGTTTTTTTACAAAAGAACCCCTGCACTTAAGGACTGAAACGCAAATCAGATACCAACTCCTTCTTCAACTGCAGCAGCTCCACAGCTATTATCAGTGTGCATCACAAACACCACCGCCGCCACCTCCCTTGGCTTCTCCTCCACTTTGACCACCACCCCTTCCCCTGCTACCACAACTGCTCCGGCTCTTACGACTACTTCTATTGCTGCCTCATCTCCGCTTTTTGGCTCCTCCTCATCCTCCCCCACAATATTCGGTGACTCTTCTTCTCCCAAATCCTGCAACCCACTATGCGTTCAAAAAATATCCCAAGAGAACCAGGGAGTGAACTCCTCAAACTTCAACCGCTCACCATGTATTCAACTAAATGCGACTTCAATTCCTTCCACCCAAGTTGCCCCTGAACCTGTGCTAGAATACCATTGCAATATTTGTCTTGATAATTGTTCCTACAAGCGGTACCGATGCAACACTTAGCGAGACTATGATTTGTGCCCCAGTTATTTTGCTCATGAAAGATGGGAGTTGGGATTGACTCCATTAGAATTTAGTTATACAGAGGATTATAAGAGGAATTTTGATGTGCTAGAATATTGATGCAGTCGTTGTTTTGCTAATTGTACTGATGAGCACTACCGCTGCAATAAATTCCTCAGCTACCACTTGTGCCCCACTTGTTTGACCAAAGGAGAATTTGAATTGGGTTTGACTCTAAGAGAATTTATTCTTGTAGAGACGTTGGGTAGTTAAGGCGTTTCACCTACTCAAGTTGATTTTGTTGAGGAAGATGAGACTAGCACTCAAGCATATGCACTTGTAGTAGAAGATAAATTGGAGGTAGAAATGCAAAAGGAAGACCTTCTGAAAAAAACTGAGCAAATAAGGTAAAAAATTGTAGATGGCCGGATAAGCAAGAGACACGAAGAATTGGCAATGCTTGAGCAAATAAGGCAAAAAATTGTAGATGGCCAGATAAGCAAGAGACTCGAAGAATTTGCATTGTTTGAAGTTTTTGCTGCTCAACCTGTTAGTAGGAATGAAATGGACAAAACTACAGATAATGATAAAGAAATCTCGTCTATTCCAGTAGCTAAATCAATGCAAGATAACAAAGTTAGCTCTGTTCGCAGTGCTGATGGAAATATGAACGAGCGAGTGCAACCTACTGCTTAAAGTCTTCTGTATGGAGGTGTTGGCTATCACATGGTAAACAGTGGCTTGATATTGTTGAAGATGTTATCGGAGTATGTTGATATTAGTAAATCTTTGCTAGCATTATCAGTTGAAGTAGTACACCTTGTGGTCGAAATCTTAAAATATTTCAACACAGGAACTTGTTTTCTTGTTCTTGGTGTTGGTGTCATGCATGTATCTGGTTTGAATTCTATGACAGCAAAACACTTGTGGCATGCCAGATCACCAGTTTTATATATGTTGTTATGCCAAAAATTCGGAGAGTTCTTTTTCGGAAGATTCCTGATGTTCGCAAAGGATTATTGTGTTGAAATATAGCAATTGTATATTCTGTTTCCTAATCTATAGGAAACAGATTTCCCAAATCTCTCATCTCCCCAATCTTCTCTCAATCTCTTTTCTTCTTCTCCAAGAATGTAATTCTATATATAGATGTATACAGCAAAGGAAAAATAACAAGAAGAATAAGAATTATTTTCCCCAAAATTATTTTCTTCATGGTATCAGAGCCTAACAAGATCTAGGCTAGTTGAGGAAGAAGAAGAGAAGGAGGCAATCAGATGCCTCCATCCCGATCCGACACCGACCAAACCCCGATCCCCGAACCGCCTCATCGACCCCGATCCTCGCTACTATCGAGCTCGCCAGCCGTTTTCTCGCCCAATCCCTTTACTGTTAAACTTCCCCGATCTCTCTCCCTCCGGTGGCCACGCCCCGGTCGTCGACTTCAGCCAGTGGAGCGCCGCCTCCGCCCAGCGCCACCGGACCACTCCTCGATCCCCGAAATTAGCCACAGAACCAAAAAGAAACCCAAATCCACAAAACCCATTACTGGTTCATCTTCCCCGTTCACCATCCCGGCGCTCCTCACCTCCGACCACCCCCGTCGACTCCTCAGCACCGTCCTCCTCTTTCACCGCCACCCAGACACCCAAAACCCCCGCTCTATTCTCGATCGGCAGCAGCCAGAACCCATTGAAATCCCAAATCCCGATAAGCTCTTTCCTCCCTGTTCGATCACCGGCGATGCCTCCTAGCGCCGCCCTGCCCCTCACGCCTCGTCGTCGCGCTGCCCCCTGGTCGCCGGCGCGCCTCCCTTGGCCGGCCATCGACTAGTTGCTGCTGTCTCTCTCTCTCTTGGGCTGGTTGCTGTTGTTGTCTCTTTGCTTGGGTTTCTTTGCACGTAGTTTGTGCACGTGTTAATTGTGTGTTTGCTGATCTGAGAAGGAGGGATCTTAATCTTGTGTTTGGCATTTGGATCTTGGTGTTTGGTGTTTTGATTCGCTGTGGAGTTACTGGGATTGTTGCTGTTTTGCTGGTTGTTGAAGACTTGGCGCTGTTCTTGACCAAGTTGTGTTGTTTGCTATTGGTTGCTGAAGATCAGATCCATTGTTTTTCTCCTTTGTGCCGCTACCATGAGAAAAACTGATAGAGCTGAGAAGAATATTGGACTCGCCTCTACATTAGTCACAGCTGCAGGTAATGATGGTAAGGTATTTAATATTTCTGCTTCAGTTATGAATAGTGCATGGATAATTGATTCGGGTGCTACCGACCATATGACTTTTGATTCTAGACAAGTTCAAAATTTTCAACCATCCACTAAATCGACTGTGTCCACTGCCAATGGTGATCCTGCCACTGTTACTGGAGAGGGTACCATACATCTCACAAATAACCTAACCTTAGATACTGCCCTAATTGTGCCATCCTTGAATTTCAACCTATTATCTGTTGATCAAATAACTACTGCCTTACATTGTATTGTAGTCTTTTGGCCTTCCCATTGTGTGTTTAAGGATATTCGGACTCGCAAGACGATTGGTTATGGGGTTAGGCACGGGAAGCTCTATTACCTGGATTTAGAATCTGAATGTTCGAGCAAGTTGACTCAAGCTCTAAGTGTGGAAGGATCCGAAGATGAGAAAAAGAAATCAGATATTTGGCTATGACATCGACGTCTAGGGCATGCTTCTTTTGGTTATTTGAAGAAATTATTTCCAAGTTTATTTTTGAAGTTGGATATATCTGCCTTTCGGTGTGATGTGTGTGAACTCACAAAAGGTCATCGTGCCTCTTTTCCTCCAAGTCCAAGTAAAAGCTCCCTACCTTTTATGATTATTCATTTTGATGTTTGGGGTCCATCCAAAACCACTACATTTGGAGGAGCCAAATGGTTTGTGACCTTTATTGATGATTGTACCCGTATGATCTGGATTTATTTGATGAAGTCGAAAAGTGAAGTTAGTGGTTTGTTTCAGAAATTTCACAAGCATGTTATGATTCAGTATAAATCACAGATTCAAGTTCTTAGGAGTGATAATGGCGGAGAATACCTGTAGAACCCCGTATTTTTAAATTATTATTTCTAAAGGTTTATAAATGACTAAAATGATTTTTGGAGAATTTATGAATATTTTCAGAAAAATTTATCTTTTACACGTGCAAAACACGTGCAAATGCTTTCTTGAGAAGTTTGAAAGTCAATTTTTCTTCATGAAAAATCATTATTTAATATTTGGGATTTATTTAGTATTTTTCTAGATTTTTATGAAATTAATTGGAACTATTTGCAAATTTTGAGAAAAGAAGGACCTTTTTGCAAATTTGTCATTTTTAGGGGTTAAAATGTAAAATGTATTTTCTGGACGTTTTGAACAGTACCAATTGAGATTTAGGATTATATTTTACTTTTAAATCCTAATTTTAAATGAATTTTATTGAATTTCCAATAATAGATCTATATGTACAAAGTTGTATTTTGAAGGGATTATTTTGCAAAAGTGGGTAAAATCCTAAA
This sequence comes from Hemerocallis citrina, assembly GCA_017893485.1. Classification (NCBI taxonomy): domain Eukaryota; kingdom Viridiplantae; phylum Streptophyta; class Magnoliopsida; order Asparagales; family Asphodelaceae; genus Hemerocallis; species Hemerocallis citrina. The sequence goes on from CM030365.1 coordinate 202,534,036, forward strand.
CACTTCATTCCCGGATGTTTAAAAGGGTTTTTTGCAGCCGTCATTCTTGCACAATATAGAATTTTGTGATTTTTTTTGGTGGAACAAAAGGAAGATTTGGATCTCGCAAAAAGGAAGGCTTTTTCGTTGGATCTTTTCAATTCAAAGGTGAGTGACATTGTTTTGTTTGTTTTGTTTTGTGAATGATATGAATTTTGTTTGTGAATTGATCTATGTGAACGATTGTTTGTTGTTTGTTTGATATGTTATTTATTTGGTGTATTTTGCATGAGAATGATGCAAAGGTTGTTGTTTGTACCATGTATGTGAAATCTAAAAATGTTGAGTAGATCTTGATTTATAAATTTGTATTGCGAGAAAGCATGTTAAGATTTGAGTATGGTTATGATAGGATGGTGAGCAACTGGATCTTGTGTTTGCAAATCAGATCTTGGTTTTGAGTTATGAAAGAAGTTCAGTGTTGAGAAACCCTAATGGAAAAATTAGTAATTTTAGAACATGAGAACTTGAGTTTTGAGATATTGGATGTTTTGAGTAATGTATCCATAGTGAGGATTATTTGAGATTTGTCATTTTTACCTGAATACGAATTATTTTCATAAACAATGAATTTTTATAAAAACTCCAGTTTTGATTTTGTATTCAGACCTAAATTATGTAAACTGTAAGCCGACAGTCGACAGGTCTACTTTTCAGTCGACTGATACGACCCTGCTGTTGTGTCTAGTTCTTTTGAAAACCCGTTCTGGACAGTCAACTTAGACCATTATTCAGTCGACTGGTTTACTGAGAATTTATTTCGTAAAGTCACTACAGTTCCTTTCTGGACAGTCAACCTATGACTTCCTTAAGTCGACTTGTTATACTTAGAATATTTTCGTGAGAATTATTGGAATTTGTCTCGGGTAAGTCGACTGATGGTTTTTCAAGTCGACTTATGTTACTTAGTTTAATTTCTTAAAATCATGGATATTTGTCCTCTAGACAGTCGACTTACTACAGTATAAGTCGACTGGTACTGATGAGTTTTCGTAACTTGAGTATTCTTTCAATGATTAGTCTTCAGATATTTTAGTCTATACTTTGTCTTCAGTTAAGCATATGATTTTAAGATATTCAGTTGAGCTATTTATGGTGGAAAGTTGGTTTAGACATTTGAGTTTGAGTCTCTAGAGGATGTGTGTGACCCTAGTATACCGGCGTTGAGTTATTTTGTTGAGGCCTGTTGAGGCATTTCAGTTGTTCAGTTTTGAGTTAAGTCAGGTAGGGTACACCAACTCTAGGAGATTCGTTGAGTAATTAAGTAACCCAAAAAGAATAAGGACATGCACTAGTGGTGATATGATGAACGGGAACATGAGTTATGTACCTCAGTATGGCTTTCGGTGTGGGATTTAATCTCCGGAATTATCACGGTAGATTACTTGTGGTGTGGGATATATCTCCGGAATTATCACGGTAGATTACTTGTGGTGTGGGATATATCTCCGGAATTATCACGGTAATTACTTGTGGTGTGGGATTGATCTCCGGAATTATCGGAGTCGAGGCGACGCACATGCGGTATTCGTGTGATGAGTTCATTGCTTTCGGTGTGGGATGATCTCCGAAATTATCACGGTAAAATACCTGTGGTGTGGGATCTATCTCCGGAATTATCGGGACATGGGCTAATACTCACAGTTTATCTTTATCTCGTAGTAGTCATCGTGTTAGGATTAGTTGCATAACGGGGGATTAAACCCTATGAAGTGAAGACGTTAAGGACTTGCACCGAACCTAAGTAGAATGGGATGCATAGACTTCGACAAGTACGCATTAGAGAGTCCGCATATAGAATTTGTATTTTCTTGACTTGGTTTTATGCATGTGGTTTCCTGTTTTCTACACTTGACACTTAGTTTAGTTTCACATGTTGTTTACATTTCTTGCTACTTCATATTTTATGTATTTTGGTTTATTACATGTTGTTTAAGAATCCTTGCTTAATGTTTATTTATGTTGTTTGTTTGCTTTTATGTCACTCACACCATTTATGGCTGACCCCTTTAGTTTTGGGGGTTAGGGATCATCTCTAGCCTCATGTGTTGCAGGTTGTTGCTTAGGGTTTGGAGGTTTGGATGCTTGAGATAGTTTAGAGATAAATTAATTTAATGGAGTTTGTGAAAATTTGTAAGAACAGTGTTGTAATAAGACTGGGTTGTAAATAAAAGAAAGAGTTTGTAAATTGAGATGTTTTGTATTCCGCTGTGCTATGAAAAAGTTTGTTGTAATAAAAGTTGAAAATTTTAGTGGAGTTGGTTGTGTTTAATGTTACATTGAAGTTGATGCTGGGATTGTGCAACGTATTTTCTAAGTTCTCATATTAGAAATTCGGGGCGCTACAATACCTGAGTTCAAATCTGCAACAATATTTGGTGGAACACGGAATTGTTCATCAGACTACATGCTCGTATACACCTCAACAGAATGGGGTTGCAGAAAGAAAAAATAGACACTTGCTTGAAGTGGTCCGTGCTTCTCTCATCCATGGGAATATGCCACTCATTTATTGGGGAGAAGCCCTTGCTTCTGCTACATACTTAATCAACCGAGTTCCCTCTTATATCCTAAACTTCCTCACACGATTTCAAGCACTAACTGAAGCTGTGAATGCACCAAAAGTCGTCAACTTGCCACCTCGTGTGTTTGGATGTGTTGCATTTGTTCATTTTCATCAACATGAACGCAATAAGTTAACTCCTCGAGCTGTCCGCTGTGTTTTCGTGGGATATGCACAGAATAAGAAAGGGTATCGGTGCTATCACCCACCAACTCAAAAGATGTTTGTGACTATGGATGTGGTGTTCCATGAAGATGAGATGTATTTTTCCTCTGAGGTTGAACTTCAGGGAGAGTACCGAAGTGAAGTTCAAACTCTTGCCTATGATGAAGTGGTTACTATTTAAACTGAACAATCAGATATAAGGGGAGAAAATCAGGATGTAAGTAATGACGATCACTCGAATGAAGACTTGTTGGCTGAGGAAGAAAATTTCTACGAAGATTTGCAGTCAGTGCCGAACCTCCATGAAGATGAGTCATCTCCACCACCAGCACCATCTGAACCATCTCCACCACCAGTACCATCAGATCTATCTCTATTTCCAGCAGAACCCCAAAACCAATCGTCATCGCTGTCCGAAGCTCCAAGAAGAGAACTTCCAAACCGTACTACTAGAGGTATCCCAAAACCCACTTACGAGCCTAATCCCACTAGTAAAGCCAAATATCCCATGAGTCATTATGTGTCCACTCACCGATTGTCTGAATCAAATAAGTCATTTGTGAATCACTTATCTGTTGTATCTATTCCTAACAGTGTGCAGGAAGCCTTAGCTAATCCAAGGTGGAAAGCAGCTATGGATGAGGAAATGAAGTCCTTGAAGAAGAATGAGACTTGGGAGATAGTCGAGCTGCCAGCAGGGAAGAAGCCAGTAGGATGCAGTTGGATTTATACAGTGAAATATAAATCGGATGGTTCGATAGAGCGGTACAAGGCAAGACTGGTTGCCAAAGGGTACACTCAAACTTATGGAATTGATTATGATGAAACATTTGCACCTGTGGCAAAGTTCAACACTATTCGAGTTCTACTGTCACTTGCTGCAAATCTTGACTGGCCGTTGGAGCAATTTGATGTGAAGAATGCATTTTTGCATGGGGAATTGACAGAAGAATTCTATATGGATCTTCCACCAGGGTCGAACAGACCAGTCCAACACAGCAACAAAGTATGTCGTCTGAAGAAAGCATTGTATGGACTGAAGCAGTCGCCAAGAGCCTGGTTTGGGAGATTTACAAAATCAATGAGGACATTCGGATACGATCAGAGTAATTCTGATCATACTCTATTCCTAAAAAGGAAAGAAGGTAAAATTACTACTCTCATTATTTATGTTGATGATATGATAGTAACTGGAGATGATCCTGAGGAGATGAAGGCATTAAAGAACTACTTATCACAAGAGTTCGAAATGAAAGATCTTGGTCCTTTGAGATACTTCCTTAGTATTGAAGTTTCTCGCTCAAGAAAGGGGATATTTCTTTCTCAAAGAAAATATGCTCTCGATTTATTGAACGAAACTGAAATGTCCGCTTGTCAACCGATTAGTACACCATTGGAGAAGGACTAAAACTATGCAATGAAGCTGATCAAGTGCCTTGTGATAAGGAAAGATATCAGAGATTGGTTGGACGACTAATGTATCTTGCACATACACGGCCAAATTTGTCATATGTTTTAAGTGTGGTAAGTCAGTTTATGCATGCACCTCGGGAACAGCATATGGACACAGTAATGAGAATTATGAGATACATTAAGTCAGCCCCAGGAAAAGAGTTTTATTTGCGAAACATGGTCACTTGAAGGTTGAGGCATATACTGATGCTGATTGGGCAGGATCTACAATCGATAGGCGCTCTACTTCAGGATATTTCACCTTTGTTGGAGAAAATTTAGTTACATGGAGGAGCAAGAAGCAAAATGTTATTGCACGCTCTAGTGCAGAGGCCGAGTATCGCGGAGTAGCTTTGAGTATAACAGAAGCTTTATGGTTGAAACTCCTATTACAGGACTTAGGCTATGGTCCAAAGGAACCTATGAAGGTGTATTGTGACAGTCAAGTGGCATGTGATATTGCGGCTAATCCAGTTCAGCATGATAGGACGAAACATGTAGAGGTGGACAGATTCTTCATCAAAGAAAAATTAGATGAGAAAGTTATTGAGATATCCAAAGTGAAGTCAGAAGATCAACTTGCAGATATCCTAACCAAGGCTGTTTCGACTCGGCTATTCTTGAAATTTGTTGACAAGTTGGACATGTTCGATATCTATGCACCAACTTGAGGGGAAGTGTTGAAATATAGCAATTGTATATTCTGTTTCCTAATATATAGGAAACAGATTCTCCAAATCTCTCATCTCCCCAATCTTCTCTCAATCTCTTTTCTTCTTCTCCAAGAATGTTATTCTATATATAGATGTATACAGCAAAGGAAAAATAACAAGAAGAATAAGAATTATTTTCCTTAAAATTATTTTCTTTATATTGCTTCCGGAGACTGATTGAGTAGCTCAGGACTACAAGGTTAAACGAGAAGAAATTCATACTAAGCTTGTCCAAGTAATGAAGGAAATATTGTTAGCAAATCTTCGCAAACTGCCTCCAATTGTTAAAATTGGGAATGGACCGGAAGAAAATGATTTGCAGCCTAGTCAAATTCTGCCAAACTCTTTGATGACTGGAGTTTGCCGTTAACCCAAGGTACACACTTGACAATTGATGAAACCCATATGCAGGCTGGCACACTTAATCCCAATGGTGTTGGAAATGAGGATCAGTTGGCTTTGCAAGACTGGCTGTTGAAGAGTCAGTAGAGGCTTGATGAAAATGATATCCATACTAGGCTACAAATTTTAGGTACTACAGGAAAGGCCATTGACAGTAAGCAAATGGACTTGGAGAGAAAAGAGGAAGGTTTGCTTGTCAATGAAAAAAAGGAAGGTTTACAGTCATATTATGATGGACAGTTATACAAACATAAGATTTGGGTTGGGACTGTTGAAGGTCTTCATGTATATTTTGTTAAGCCACACTGTCCAGCGAAGTTATTTTTGTAGGGGACAGTTTTATGGAGAATATGATAACTGCCAGTTACTTCTCGTGGATAAGAAAATCACGAATGCAAGAGCTTTGATCAATGTGTTGGAAGATGCCATTAGAGGTGGATACTTGATTGTAATTACTGCCATGAAGACTAGTGAAATGCTAATGGAGGAGGCCTAAGAGAGGGATGAGGAAGCACTAAAGTTCCTCAAAGACCTCAACTGGTCGAGGACTAGTACAATGGAGCCAATACTGCTTTCCTTTATTGAATGTGCAAATTCTGATTTTGATGTTGATTTTCTTGTTGAGATTGGTTACGCATGTGAGGGTTGGTTATATGCATGAAAGAGATCTAGTGATTGATGTCAATGATGCAGCTTTAGAATGTGCCAACACATTGATACCTGAATATAAGGAGAAGATATGGAGAATGGTGCTTGAGAATACTCAGTCGGGTACACTGAAGCAGTTTCTTTATGAAGAAGGGAAACTGAGTTTGGTTAGCTTGGGTGCAGCTCCTATTGTGCAGTTGGTTTTGAGTTCGGCTGCAATGAAAGCTAAGGTTTTGTTCGAGTACGCATCAAGGTAATTTATTTTTGCAAAGTACTTTATTTTTAATCTAGGTGGAGGAAGACACATGAAAGAATATTGGGGATTTATCACGCATTTGGAGATGTTTTTGGGTGATGGTCTTAATGTTGAAGAAGATCATCACATTGACCTTGTGGGCAAGGTCAAATTAAGGGGGAAAGATTGATAAAGTTCTACTATGAACTGTATTTTATTGCATATCAGTTCCTGGCTTCGCGTATCAGTCCCTAGATGATTTTCTTTCTTTCGGGGGCTTATTTGAATAATCAGCAGTCTTTTTACGATTATCCCCCTCTACTTAACTCTCACGGGTGAAGCACGTGGTTACGTGGCAGCCTATGAGTGGAGAGTGTATTAGTGGTGGGCCCTGGGCTACAGTGGAGGCAGTTAAGCTGTTATGAGTTTTTCTTTCTTTTTTGTAATTACGCGTGTTGCACGTGCTATGCATATGGCCGATCTACTGTAGGCCTCTCTTCCTCTCATTTCCTTTATATTTTGGGTTCAAATGTATGTAAGGGTTTTTTATGATGAATTGATATTGAAATTGTTCTTCGTTTTTATCTTCATCTTTTCGATTGAGATTACCACTCGCATGTAATTTATGTAGGTTACGACTTGTAGCCCCAAGGAATCATTGCCGACCAAGTACGGGAGTGTAACAATATTGTTACGAACCTAGGAGAACTCACCTCTAAAAACTAGCTGCTAAAGGGAGGGAACCCACGTTTATAACTACCCAACGGCTGTTTTAGCTGGGTTTTTATTTTTATTTTTATTTTTTCCCCTATAAATACCCCTTAAACCACTCTAAAAATTTCACACCTTATTATCTTACTCTCTCTACTACTACTACTCAATTCAATCTCTGTTCGTTGAAACTTTGTCAACAAAGAAGCTAGCAACATAGAAACGACAAATTCCGATCGTATCAAATTCAACATTCAACTACGTTTACTTCAAGTCTTCAACTCCTCCAAGGCTCCAACATAGAAGCTCTCTTTCTTTCTATATTCGAGTCAGGATTTCTACTTCTACTTCTACTTTTATTTTCACTCTCATTCTATATACGAGTATCTGCGAAGTACGGTATCAAAATTTCACAACCCTCTTATTGTCTTGATATTTTTTGTAGTGTAAATTTATTGTATCATATTTGTTTGTTGGTTTTTTGATCTTCTCTCTCACACCCTCCTATTGTTTTCTATATTTTTTTTTTAAAACTTATCTCGCCTAGATTGTATTTAATTTTTTCACGTACACTTCTATATAAACATGTCTAGATCACGAGGTAGTGGCCGCAGCCAAAGTGGACAAGATTCCACCGACACCTCTCGTAGGCCTCCTATTGTCCCACAAATTGAGCCCACCGAAGAGTACCCTATGACCGGACACATTGGTACACACGATGTGTTTGTAGGAGACATAGACATAAAAGAAAAACTACAAACACAAGCAACCGAAACAACCCAACCGAGTAGTTGTAGGTAAACTAGAGGAAAAACAAGTGATTAGCACAAATATTATGACTATGTTCCCGATGAAGAAAATTCGGGTGTAGGTATAAAAATTTGTAAAACTTGTTCGAAAGCATACAAATGGAAGAAGGGTGAGGGGTCGGGTACAATAAAACGACACATCCAAAATGTACACAAAGATCTTCTTGTAGACCTACCTGGCCAACAAAAAATCCACACTAGGACCGATCTAGTTGATAGCCACCCTTATGATCCCGAACTTGTTCGTCGGGAAATGGCTTGACTAGTAATTAAGGAAGAGTTGCCATTTTCATATTCCGAGAGTAGGGACTTAGAAACTTTTAATCAAACTGTATTATACCTGCATTTTAAAAGAATCCCTAGGAATACTGTAAAGTCGGATTGTTTTATAATATACACCAAAATGAGAGAAGCTTTGATTGCTATTTTATGGAGTTAACTTGTAGAGTTTCTTTAATTTCCGATTGTTGGAAGGCTTGCAACAATATTCCAATGCTGGGAATAACTTTTCATTGGATCGATAATGATTGGATTCTTCAAAAAAGGATCATATCACTTGCCATGTTGCCATATCCTCATAGTGGTAATGAAATTGCAAATCGTACTTTAGAAATTTGTGATTTTTTTCATATTCGTGATAAAATTATGTGTATAAGTTTTGATAATGCATCTAACAACAATGCATCAATTAGTATATTACAAACCGCATTAGACCCTCCATCTGTCAATACTTTTCATATTAGATGTGCATGTCATATTTTAAATTTATTTGTTCAAGATGCATTAAAAATAACCGACCCATATATAGTTAACATTAGAAATTGTGTACATTTTATTGCATTAAGTGGCCCCATATTTCAAGAATGGAAAGCATGGTGTAGGCTTAAAAATGTACATTTTATAAAATTTTAAATGATGTTAAACACCGATGAAACTCTACTTTTGATTTGCTACATGTTGTTACTAAATATAAAGCATGTATAAATGATTTTTTTATGACAAAAAATATGCCAAATTTTCAAATGACTCCCGAAGCTTGGTATTTTGCCAAATCTTTGTTAAGATTTTTAGAACCTTTTAAAATCGTAACTTTAAAATTTTCAAAATCTTATGAATCTACTTCTAGTAGCATTTTTATTTCGATAGTTACTATGATGCAAACTTTCAAAGAAATGATCGATGATGCTTTTATTGGTCATATTGTGATACCTGCATATACCAATTTTTTGAAGTATTTTAGTCCACCTCCTATGTTGTATTGTATTGTTACTGTGATAGATCCTCGTATCAAATTAGAAGGTATGAAGAGTTTGACTGAAATATTTTACTTACTTTACTAGGAGATGAATCTGAAATTGATTGCCAAACATTTTTAGCTAGTTTTAAATCGACATTAAATAACTTGTATTATTTTTATGATAGAAGTTTTGCATCTAGTAGTACTACTAGTTTAGTTACTTCTTCTTCTGCTACTTCTAGAGATAAGAGTAAGAATAAATTAGATGATGCCACATTTAATTTACTTGCACAACTTCAATCAAAAAAACCTAAGACTAATCAACCAAATGAATTACATTGGTATAATCAACAAGATTCTGAAAGTTTTACTTCTACACTTGATATTTTATAATGGTGGAAAGACCATGAACATACTTATAGTATTCTTAAATATATGGCTAAAGATCTACTAACTCCTCCTGTCTCTATAGTTGCTTCAGAAAGTGCATTTTCTATAAGTGACAGGGTTCTAACCGATTACAGGAATCGCTTGAAGCCCTAATCGTTGAAGATGCTCGTCTGCACGGAAGACTGGATGAAGGCCGAAGATAGGACTCAAGGGAAAGGGTTCGACACGTCTACAAGTGGAAATAACTCGCCGGAAGAACAACAACAACAACAATAGCAACCAACATGAAGAATTGAAGACCAACAACAACACCCACAAATTGAATAAAATTGTAAATGTATAAAAAATTGTATAAAATCTTTGTTTGTTATAAAAAAAATTAGGATAACTGAAGAAAATTAAAATTGTATCAAAGAAATTTGTTATTTTATAAAACAAATTTGTAGAAAATTTTTGTTTCTTATTAAAAATTTGGAAACTTGTACAAGTTGAAATCATATTAATAATATATACATTTGTTGTTGGCAATTTCACTATTTGATTTTTATTATTATTATTATTATTAAAATTACATTTCTTTAAAGTTAAATAAAAATAAAAATAGACGGGTCAACCTGCAACCTGACCCGACCCGACCCGGGCTGGACCCGAATGGGTTCGCGGGTTGGGCGGGTCGAGTTTTTGCAATTCCAACTCGGCTCGATTGCCACTCAGATGCGACCCGAATCTGTTCTAGTTCCAGTCGACCCGTTTGTCAACCCTAGTTTCAAACTTTCAATGACTAGAGATGCTTTATGGACAATTCATAACAAATAGAGTTTCCCTAAAATGTAAAATAGAAAAACGACAAAAAAAAGAGCTTTAAAAAAATCCGTAGTTTTGGGCCTTTAGGCAAAGCTGAGTAGATAAAGGAAACTAATAATAAAAATTCCAGATAATAATTAAAGTCCTTTTCTCTTGTCTTATTTTTAGCCTCTCCCTCTCTCTCTTTCTGGTGGGAACCGGTCGTCTCCTTCCTATTTTTCTCTCAAAGACAACACCTTTATTGATGAAGAAGAAGAAGAACAGAACATAGGAATCTATGTAAGTATTTTTCAAAATTAAACCTTTTACTTTCCATTCATTTCCTTGTAATTTATTGCTGATGAATAAAGGGTAAGGTTCTGTTTTTTTATTGTTTAATTTCCTTATAGTTTCCTGTTTTGACCTTTTTATTGTTTTTTTTCTTGTTTTTGAAAATAGCAGATCTTTGTCAGATCGGTTGGGTTCTTTGGTTAGATTCGGGCTTCTTCATCTGGGTTTGTGATTTTTGGAGAAAAGCTGGGTTCTTTAATTGAAGTGGGCAATAGAAAGAAGCTAAAAAAGGAAAGGGTTTGCTGTGATGGGTGGATTTTTAAGCTATTGAATAGATTTGGGCATTTAATAGAAAGTTAATTTGTTTCCAGAGTTGGAATTTGTGAATAATAGGCATCTGTTCTTTGATTTGGGGGCATATATTTCAATCCTTTTGGATGGAAGCTGATATTGGAATGGGCGAAGGACCTCCGGATTCTAGAATGTTGAATTGGGAATGTAGATTTCACCATGTTGAAGTTTTTAGCTGATTTGTGGTCGAAGGGCTGTCTTCGTTTGGATCTTAGTGAGCTGGTCATTTCTACTAGTTGTTGTATTGTATCTTTAGAGGATGATCAAGCAGATATTGGGGCGGCTACCGAAGAAGCCGGCAAAATCGTCGGAAAACCGGGAGCCCAATGTGGGCTCCACTTCCGCTTTGTTGAACCAATCTAGTGCATTGAGAGCTAGGGATTCAGCATTTGGTAGAGGGACTAATCAGAGCAATTTGGTTGTTACTGGCTCCAACTCGACTTTAAATTATGGTAACAATTACCCGCCGGGTGCCAGTTCAAGGCCAAATGGCAACCCTGCCTTTCCTTTTGAAGCATTGCCAAGTTTTAGAGATGTGCCGAGTTCCGAAAAGCAAAACTTGTTTATCAAGAAATTGAACTTGTGTTGTGTTATATTTGACTTTACGGAAGTGTCCAAGAACGTGAGAGAGAAGGAGATAAAGAGGCTGACATTGCAAGAGCTTGTTGATTACATTACCTTGGCAAATGGAAAGTTCTCTGAGCAAGTAATGCAAGAAATCGCCAAAATGGTATCTGCTAATTTGCTCCGGACTCTTACTTCGCCACCTCGTGACAACAAGGTCTTGGAGGCATTTGATGTGGAAGAGGATGAGCCCTTAATGGACCCTGCATGGCCACACTTACATATTGTCTACGAATTCTTTTTGAAGTTTGTTACTTCTCCCGAGACTGATGCTAAGCTAGCTAAGAGATACATAGACCATTCTTTCGTTCTCAGGCTATTAGATCTGTTTGACTCTGAAGACCCTAGGGAGAGGGAATACTTGAAGACGATACTTCACCGCATATATGGTAAATTTATGGTGCACCGGCCATTCATTAGGAAAGCTATTAACAACATTTTCTTCCGCTTCATCTTCGAGACAGAAAAACATAATGGGATTGCTGAACTCCTGGAGATTTTGGGAAGTATTATCAATGGGTTTGCTCTGCCACTCAAGGAAGAACATAAATTGTTCCTTGTTCGGGCATTGATTCCACTTCACAAGCCCAAATGCATACCAATGTACCATCAGCAATTGTCATATTGCATATCTCAATTTGTTGAGAAGGACTGTAAGCTCGCCGACACTGTTATTAGAGGATTGCTGAAGTATTGGCCTGTCACAAATAGCTCAAAGGAAGTAATGTTCCTTGGAGAGTTAGAGGAGGTATTGGAGGCTACCCAGCCTGCTGAATTCCAGCGATGTATGGTTCCACTTTTCCGCCAAATTTCCCATTGCTTGAATAGCTTCCACTTTCAGGTAAAAGAAGCTCTTAGTTTAATTAATTAAATAATTTCCTCTTCAAGCTTATATTTGTATATCTAAGGTAGCCTATGTGATCTTATTCAATGGCATTCTCTTTAAGTGCATGCTTGCACCTTCACATTTACAATAATAACCTTTGCCTCACACTTGTTCAATTGTCTTTGAATTTAGAGATTGCCATAAAATGCATTGGCTGAACCTTAGTTTATGCTATCCAGAAATTTGTAAAAATGCAATCAAATATCTTTTTAAATTTTTTTTTTTAAAGGCTTTAATAGTGTACCTATTTGTCTTTTTTTGTTACATTTGCCAAATCATATCACGGTCCTTTAGTGGGATAATGCTCAAGGTTCTAGTAGAGGCACTGCCAAATAATAAATTTCTAACTCTGTATATAAGGGGCTGCGCAGTTGTTGAGGGTCCTCACGAGATAATGTGCAAACTCGATCATGAGCTGTTAGATTGGCATGTAAGCAAAAAATCCCCCAAATTTTTTTTATTGCATTCGATTTGCTTTTTGTTACCGTCACAGGCCGCTGTCTCTCTTGCTTCACCAATCGCTACCACCCCGTCGTGGCACGCTCTCTTCTCCCCCAATCATGACCACCCGTGAGATTCCATTGATCTGACCACCTTAACTTAATGATCTATCTTTCTCTGCACTTTCTCTCTCTCCAACGCCCACCACCACCTTTGCCTTCTTCTGACCGTCGATGCTGTGTCTACATCTGCATCCGTCATCGTTTGCTCCACGCCGCCAGCAATTTCTCTCCTCTCTCTTACTCTCCTTACGACCGTTCCTCACTGGTGCCAACCCCTACCACCACCCACTGATGGCAAAAGATGCCTAATGGTTGAAGGTGAATTGCGAGAGATCGAGTGTGAAGAGAGAGAGAACAGTTCGTAAATCACAAAACAAAACAAAAAACCCTCCCTATGCGTGCCCACTGAATCAGATGGCTGAGAATTGTGTTTGCAGATGAAGTAGTGAGAATGGTTTCTAGATGACAACCCCTATATCTAGACTATATCTATATCTATATATACTTTTATGAAGGCGCCAATAAGATGATCTGAATCTGTCCAGATGAACTTTTGGTTGTCAGACCAAGAAATCCATCCAAACTGCCCATTATAGTACAAACACCTAGTAGCCAAATATTCCGTAATTTCGGCTGTCAGATCTCAATTAATCTAATATCTTACACCTTACAATCCCTTTCATCTCCTTGATGCCTCCCACCGTCTCCCTCTTTACTTTTTTCGTCGTGCTTTCATTTAAGTGATTTCTTCTTCTCAATTCCACTCCAGGAAAAAATTGAATCGTGTTCTCATATTTGACGTTGCCTAATCAATATAAGCATTTGATTGATTTAAGTTAGCTTACACCGTTACACAGATATGCATTTGAAACACCTATTAAAACACCTAGTAGCCTAATATTCCCTAATTTCAGCTGTCAGGTCTCAATTAATCTATTATCCTACACCTCACAATCATGTTCATCTTCTTAGCGCCTCCCACCGTCTCCCTCTTTACTCTTCTCCTATCGCTTTTATATAAGTGATTTCTTCCTCTCTGTTCCACTTGAGGACATAATTGAATCCTTTTCTCATATTCAAAATGCTGCTTGATCGATATAAGCATTTGATTGATTTAAGCTAGCTTACACGGATACAAGTTTTAGAATATCCTAATCGGCATGAGCATTTAATGATTTAAGTTAGCTAAACAGGTTGACATACTAATGATACAAGCTTTTAGAATATCCGAATGGAAAATTTATCCCTGGTCCATAAAGGAATTAATTTAAAGCCTTGATAAACATAAAAAGAAACACAAGCATTTAATTCGGTTTATTTAGCTTCATAGTAAACTTAGTCTCCTCACTTTTATGAAGCGATAATTATTTTCTTTAATTTCTTTTTCATATCTCTCCACGAGAAAATATCATATCTTTCTCTGTTTGAAAATCATTTCCTTTTGTCTTTTATTATTTTAAGGATTTTTTTGCAATCTAATCCCTCAATTAATGGGTATTTGCATAGCAATTGCGAATTACTCCAAATCATATGTCAATTGCGATTTAGTCCCCAACTTTAACTGAATTGCTAAATTCAACTCAATTTATTAGTCTCAAATTAGAGTAAGTTATTTAATGATGGCTGTATAATGAATCGAAAATTTAGTGGAAATAACTTACTCCAATTGTATACTTGATTGAGTAGAATTTAATAGATTTCGCTAAAATAGGGGACTAAATTGATGAATGCTTTCTAATTGGGGGATAAAATATCAATTGCTATACGATTTGGAGGACTAAATCACAATTGCTATATGATTTGAGAGACTAAATTGCAATTGCTATGATTTGGGGGACTAAATCGCACATACCCATTAATTGAGGGACTAGATTGCAAAAAACCGTTATTTTAATTATTATCTAACTTCTAATAACTTTATTTATATTATATGTCTATGTACATAAACTTGTCATTGTTTTATTTTTATGTGAAACTACACGTGCTGGTAATTTTTGTGTTTGAAACTTGTCATATCTCGTGCTTATCATCCAAAACCGATCTAAATCAAAATATACAGATTGTAATATATAAGGCATTGGCTCCACATCTGAAGTGAAGGAAAGAGCATTCACATACCTAAAATACCTGCAATTGTTGAAATTGAATTGTTACATTTTGGATGTGGCTGACAAGCCATTTATAACATTTTGACAAGATACACAATCAATTTACAAGGTAAAAAAAAAAGAAGTTGATTACACTTTAAATCGTGCTTTTCAAGATGAACTTTAGGTGATAATGTGATCATCAGCATCCAGGAAGCAATGCATTGTTGGATCGTGTTCTTCCCTTAATAAAATTTATAATGTGTATTTTCAGTAGTATCTTTTGAATATAGATGACTTCTGTTACTTTCTCTATAGTTTACGCTTATGTAGTTTCTCTAACTTTATAGTACCACCCATTTGTATGGTGAATTGATTTTGGAAACAAGTGTATGCCAGCTAATAATTTATCTAGCTCAGATCTGAATGTCAGGCGGAATGCACAAATCATGGATGCTCCGATCTGGCTTGAGGCCAATTAATTATCCATCTTTTTCCCCTGTCGTTTTTGAAAGCTTTCGGTATTTTATGGATTTTTTATGGTATCTGAGTTGTTAATGTTTCTTAGTTGAATTCAAGGAATTTTTTAGAGGAATTCATGCTCATTATTTAATCAATCAAACTCTTTTGTAAATTATTCTTTCTCTGCCATTTTATCGGCATTATGATTTATGGCTAAGAAAATACCATAATAGGAAATGGATCCTCTAATATATGACTTGCATTTTTGAGTCCTTTGGTCCTACTTCAAGTTTATTTACTCTAGACATTGGCATTGTATATTGATTGTAATTATAAATTGAATTATATTTTAGTGTTATTATTAAAAAATGTTATATTAGCTATCCACTTATTGATTATGGCATTTTTCTATGAAGTCTGTTGTTGGCTTTTGTCTTTTGAAGACACTTCCTCTTCGTAATTTATATCCAGTTGTGGTGGAGATCAATGTGTTTACTCCCCTTTTATGATTGACTTTATATTGATAATTAAATCAAACAAAATATTTCCATGGTGAGGCTCACACCTTAAATTGTGGTGCACTAGATTGTCAAAGTGTGAGAAACTGTGTGAACCTTGTATGGTTTAAATGTGCGTAGGGTGATTTAAATACTTGGCCGGTGGAGTTACATGATGCCCATGCTTTAAAACACTCGAGTAAATAGAAGGAAAAAAAAGTGCAATATGGAAAGCATTTCCCCATGTTTTTAGTGATCCAGTTAGTTTTGATATAAAAAAATGAATTAATTAGTAAGCATCGCAAACCTTTTTATGTAAGCATCATAAACTTAAATTTCGTGATGAACGGTGTTGATTTATCTGTGAAACTTGTGAGTTTGTGCTTTTTTAGATTAATTATCTAATAAGTCACTTTATGTACGCTTTACGATATACATACCGTAGGCAACTCCTTTGAGTGGGAGTAGTATTCATTTTAGAAAGACTATCAGAAGAATTGGCTAGGCTTATATAACTTGTTTCTACTTAATATCAATCCTCTCTATATTTCTAGCTAAGGCAACTATGAGTATCTGAGGACCCTTCCATCAGTCCCGCAGGCACGTTCTGCAAACTATCTCAGACGATTCTTACATATAGTCCATAGAAGCTAATTCTAACTCCTTATACACACTCATCTTTTTTCATACTGTTATCATATAACAGCCATCCATCTCAGACTTCCTTATTTTGGCTAACATCATTTCTAGGGTTTGTTTCTGAATTGCACACCATCTGAATACCCATCAAAATATAGGTTATGGAACAATAATTCTATATTCCCATTTAATTTCATGGTTATTTTATAGTCAGTTAGAACAACCATTCTATGTTTCTGTGGATATCATTCTCAATTCCCGTTTTTAATTTTTTTAAAGTAAATAACAAAAAAATGCTCACTTGGGTATTTCTAAGCTTTTATTGTAACTTCAGTATCATTGTCTCTCTTATCTCATTTGACCCATGATTCATATTTTGTTTGTTTTGCATCGGTTCGTATTGGAAAGTTTCTCCAACTGTTTGAAATTTTGTTAGAGTTATTAACAAACATTTTAAACATAATTTGCTGGAACCTTGCTGTTGTTGGTTGCTTTGGATAAGTAGTGATCAGAATGTATCCAATGGATGAAGCCTTGCATTTGTTGATGGACATCTTTATGTATCCTTGCATTTGTTGTGAATGTTTGTTTTTATCTGTGGAATTGTCATTTGCTGGGGTTGACTGTGGACAATGTTGACTTCTTAAACTTAATTATAACTATGGATAAAAGTAAGGTATCGACAAATTTAGTATACGATGACAACTCGTCACCAATCGTTTATCCCAAATCTATCGTGTTTGGGGCATTGGCTGCTGAATTCTTTTTCTTTCATTCTTTAAAAAATTGCTTAACTTGGTTTAATACTGGCTCTGGCTGCCTAGCTCAATCCTCCTGCTTCATCTTGGCTTGTGATAGGCAGTGAGAAGGTTGACGACTTAAAGCATTACTGTGTGCCGTGCTATCAGCAAATGGTTGTGTGTGACTACAACTCTTGTATTAAAAATTAAGTTGCGACACTCTGGAATACCATAACTACATCGATCTTTAATTTTCTCCAAGTTGATTTGATGCAAGAACTTATGTTTGCTTTTATTTCAGGTGGCAGAGAGAGCACTGTTTTTATGGAACAATGAACATATTGAGAATCTGATTAAGCAAAACCATAAGGTGATATTACCCATAATATTCCCTTCGTTGGAGAAGAACACTAGGGGGCACTGGAACCAAGCTGTTCAGAGCCTCACTCTAAACATTCGCAAGATTTTCTCTGATTACGACCCCGTACTCTTTGAGGAGTGCATGCAGAAGTACGTGGAAGATGCAGCTAAAGAAAATGAGGTCAAGTCAAAGCGGGAAGCCATATGGAACCACCTCGAAGAAATCGCTGCTTCAAAATCTGCAACCAATGCAGCAGTGCTCATGCCTCGTGTCAAACCTGATCAACCTTCTAGCTGAAAACATTCAAATTCCAGAGTTCATATGTTCTAAATCCTGTGATGGGTATGAAAGTTTACAGTGCGCCATTCTGCTCCTCAGTTGGTTTGGTTATCAAATCTTTGGGGAATCAAAAACACTGTACATGTCATACTGTATATATAATCGTAAATGAGAAGCAGCTGGGAGTTGGAAACAGGATAGGACAAGCGAAGAGTTTATCACTTTGTGGCAGTTTTTTTGTTGCAATGTAGGTGAGTTCTGTAGTCGATATTGTGTATCTTTTCATTGTCTTTAGGTAAAACTTTGTCAGAAAATTTGATGGGAGTATTACCTGTTTGTTGGTGTCTGGTTTACAGATACATTGGTGTTTAAATGGGCGAATAATTTGTGCACATCTAGACCCTGAGTGAATGGTGTGGACCATGAATGCATGTAGTCTTTGACTTGTATCTGAATCTGTTTAAATTTACCATACATTATGAATTCTGGCAAGACAAATTAATCTCTATTGTAGTGTGTAGAAGCTTGCCATAGCATCTCATGTTGGTGTTTCCTCTCATTGAGATGAGCTGTTTGGAATGATGTTTGAGATTACTTTTGTCTTCGCATTTCTTTTTTTCATTGCGAGTGAATGATTCTTATGGTTTGCGTTGCTAATTCAAAAGACTTTCATATGCATAGAATTGATTGATTAGTTGTCAATGTTAAGGATAGCCGAAGATATACCTGTCGGAAGGATCATATTACATTTACCATTTAGTTGTTGAAGTGTGCATCTTTGAAAGCTTGAGCAATGACAGATGTCTCCCTAAATTTGGCCTTTCCTCTTGTCAGTTTCTTTGATTAATTGGGTACTGAAAGCATGAAGTATTCAGATAGGCTGATTTTTTGCCACTACAGTATGGATGAAGATGGAATTTATCTAAATGCATTGGTGGGCACAAGGACCATAAGAGGAAAGACTTCAACTTTAAGGAGAGAACTTCATATTTTATACAAAGTTAAAAAAAAAAAAAAAAAAAAAAATGGAGTATAACCACTATGTTTTATAAATAAAGAGTTAAAAAAACAAATCCAGAGTACTGGGCAAATTACATTGATAAAACTACATAACAGAAAATAAAACATCACTCCTCCCCCGAACATTAGAGGGTGGAATAAAATAAAACATACATGTAAATATCAACTCAAGTACAATAAATCGGAAGAGATCCCCCCAACAAAAACCTTGGGGGTGGGAATCCGGCTAGTGATGCTCCACTCAATCAAGAGTAGGTCTAATCTATATATCCTCATTGTCGTGCTCCTCGACCTGGAAGGCTCTGGTGATCCTTCCTCTTGGCCCTGTCACCGCTACTCCACCGTCGATCTTAGATGTCTTAGAAGTGGCATCAATCTTCAGATAATCGCCCAAGGACTCCTCGTTAGCCCACTTCGCCACCTTCTTCTCTTTAAAACCACTAGTTTTACACTACAAATCAGAGCTAGTTGTCTGAAAAACTGGGTAGGTGGAAGGGATCATATATGGTGTGGGGGACACTACCACTGTATCACGCCTAGCAAGAAACCTCTGTGTATCTTCGACCATCTCATCAGAATAATCTGAATTGTCATCTGAGTACGGATCATCATCCTCTAAATTCAACTGTGCTTCCTCGTCTTCATCAATCATAGGGGGATAGGATGTGTTACGGGTAATGATGACACTACAATGGGGCTTTTAGGACATGCGGAGGAGATAATAATGCTTGAAAAAAGATCTACTCCCAATTCCTTGTTAGGTTCAAGTAGTGGTTGAGGCCCACCACAGAAAATACACAATTTTCTTTATTATTAGACCCCTCGTTGGGCACAATAGTCTTAGGCCAATCACTACCCACTTGTTCTGGCCCAATAAAAGAAATAACATCATGCTTATCGCTCTTGGACCCCTCATTGGGCCCAAAAGATTTCTCAGGCCCATGAGTAAAATCAATAATATCTCCACTCTTGGACCCCTCAATGGGCCCAAAAGCTTTCTCAGGCCCCGCAGCACGTGCTTCGCATGTGAGACGCTTCGGGTTTGGTGACTAACCACGTGAAGTGTGGTGCACGAAGTGCCAGGGTATTTTGGGACATTCACCTCCTCTGGCCTTCTTCACTCCTTCATATTTCTTTCCACTCTCTTCACCTCCATTTCCTTTTCTCTGTTACTCAGCCTGCTCCGGACCACGCTCTCTCGTCTTGAGCTTCTCTAGGTTCTTTCCTTTTCCAGCTTCACCATGTTCTACTTCTATTCTCTGTTTCAAATGCAGATACATAGACCCAACTGCTCTGCTCTGCTCTTTCTTTTTTCCTTTTCTTTTTCCTTCTTTTTCCAAATCTGAATCTGGGCTTGTTGGTTTTGTTCGTGGTTGTTCTCCTTTTCGACTCATCCTGAGCGTTGATTAGCTTAGTCAAACCAAGATCTTGGCCGTTGACTTGTTGGAGTGTATCTTTGGGTATTTTTTGGGGGTGTTTTGGACGTCGCACTCCTCCATATCCCTAGCCTCCCATTTCGGCTCTCGGTAAGCTTTTTTGATCCCATGAGCGTCATCGATTGTTATGTTCCATTATGGGGAGACTACTTGTTTGTATGATCAATCATCTCCTTGGGAGGAGTTAGGTTAGGGTTGGCAAACGGGTCGACCGGGCTGGGTCGGGTCGAACCCGTCCGGGTTGGAACCTGATATGGCTAAAAATAGGATTAAATCGGGACCGTTCACGTCGGACACGAATCTTAAAGTTCAGGGGTAAAACGGTAATTTCACCTGCTAACAAGTCTGAAATGGGAACTGAGTCTTTCTTCACGACCCAATAACCCACGAACGGATCCACCTCAACTGGGTACGGGTCCCAACCCGAAGCACACCCAGTCCAGCAAGATAAAATCAAGGTCTCTGATTAATCATAATCAACGGCCCTGATTCACATCTATCTTTTCACTGGGGATTAGGGATTACATTC
The DNA here is from genome assembly GCA_017893485.1 of Hemerocallis citrina. NCBI lineage: Eukaryota > Viridiplantae > Streptophyta > Magnoliopsida > Asparagales > Asphodelaceae > Hemerocallis > Hemerocallis citrina. Next base: position 202,554,888 of record CM030365.1, read on the forward strand.
CTTATCAGATCACGGGGATTACATTCCTAATCTGATCCCTAAGGCGACTATAAATACCCCCCATCCATCTCCATTAAGAGGTAATCATCTTTCGCCAATTTACGCTCTTTCATAATCATTCCTGGTTACTGACTTGAGCGTCGGAGGGTGCGTCGCCGGGATCAACCCCGGCGTCTCGCACTTTTTGCAGGTGAACGGCGGGAGTCAACGGCCAAACTCCTGCAGATCAAGTTACAGGTTTGCTATTCAAAGTTTTCCAAGAATCCACAAATACTATCTGTTTGCCCCCACACCAGATTTAGCGGTAACAGATTGGCGCCGTCTGTGGGAAACAAACGAATAGCGGCCTCCCCTCTTCCCGTTGGTCAGATCTTCTCCAGTCATGCATCCAAAACAAAAGGGGAAGGCAGCGGTCTCCAACCGAAGAACCACTTCTCTTCCTCCTCTCCCTCCTCCAGTTCAAGATGCTCCTACTCAACAGGCCCCTCCAGGGTCTCGGGGGGCTGCCCAGGGGTACTCCCGTCAGAGTCGCCCGAAGCAACATCCTCCTCATTATCAAGTCGCGGGTCCCAATCCTTCAGTTGAATCTGTGGCCTCTCAAAGCCCTTTCGAGCGGGATCTTCGTCAAGTGATTGCCAACCGTCAAAAGGGGGTCGACCTCAGAACTCGCCTGAATGGATGGCGAGCCCTTGGTGAAGTCCATCAACCCGAGAACTCAGGGGCTTCAAGAATCCGAACCCCCCGCCGATCGAGGAGGCAAAGAGAGTCCCCTCAGCATCATCGGCGGAGAACTCATTCTCCAATAAGCCGAGCCACACATAGGGACCGCCAAGTTGGAGAGGCACCAGTCACAAGGGCAGATCTTCAAGACTTCCAAGCGACAGTCTTACGGGCCCTCACTCTCGCCCCAAAGAACGACCAGAGGCCACCTACTCATGAGCCAGCTAGGAGCCACCGCCTTCACACTCTCAGTCCTCGTCCTTCTCCAAGCTACCATCGCCGCAGCCCCAGTCCATCCTCGTACGAAGATGAGTCCCGGGGCTCGGCAAGATATGACCAAAGAGAAGACTCAGTCTACTGCCGTCTCCACGAGATAGAGAGGCGCCTCGGCCGAATTGACAAGGAAGAAGAGCAACGGGTGATAAACCTCCGCCCGAGCAGACCTCCATTCTCCCGCACCATCATGGAGGCCCCCATCCCAGAAAATTTCAAGCTGCCTCACCTCGAGACGTATACCGGAGAGTCGGACCCCGCAGATCACATAGAGAGTTTCAAAACTCTCATGATGATCCACCATGCTTCAGACGCCCTCCTCTGCAAGATCTTCCCTGCCACGCTGAAGAGGTCTGCACGGGAATGATACTCTCAACTCGCCCTAGCCTCCATCTTCTCATTCGATCAGTTCGAAGGGCTCTTCCTTACTCATTTCGTGAGTAGCCGCCGAGATGAGTGTAACTCCCTGTCCCAGTTGTACGTATTTTATTACGTGAACTTTTGTACTTCAATTTTTAGATCAGTTTTATTTTTCTCTTTGGACTCTTTATCTACAGCCAGAATATTTTTCTGATCAATTCTATAATTTTGTGATTTTTCGATCGGAGTTTAAATACAAATTTTAAACCCTGATTAATCCTAATCCTAATCCTGCCTAATTCTACGCCTAACTTCTCATTTTCTTCCCCCCCCCCCCCCCCCCCCCCCCCCATTTTCTCCTTCTACGCCTAACTCTCATTTTTCCACACATCCTTTGATTTTTCTACACCCCTCCTTTGATTTTTCTACACCCCTTCTTTGATTTTTCTACACCCCTCCTATCCCTTCCTTTCTATATATACACACACACACACATACAGAGCTCCTACCTCTTTCTCTTCTCTTATCAACATTCTTCATTTTTCCTTCTTCTCTTCCTCTGCCTTCTTCACACCCGAGAGCTCAAGCAATTACCTTCCACCTTCGAGCCAACAACTCCACTTCTACGATCCCGTGAACCCCAAAAAACAACCCGACAACGCACCACCTTGTTGTTGTCGTCGCTCACCGTTGCTACCGTTGTTCACTCGTTGCCGTCTTGCCGCCATTCTTACCGCCGTTGTGCCGCCGTCCGTTGCAAACGTCGCTTCTTCTTTCCATGGTTAACACCACCACCGAAATCGTCACGTTATAAGGCAAGTACCTTGTACACTCTTTTTGTTCTCGTACAAGCATTTTTCTTTGACTCGTGGCAAGTAGTCTAGTTATCATCATATTTTATTGTCAAACTCTATTCTAGTCACTTGTTCCATGCTATATCAACTCAAGAGTGAACCGTTAACACATTTCGAATCGTGTTATCGAATATCGAATATTCAACCTTACTATCTCTAAAATTTCTTGATCTTGCACTAAGAATTCGACCATGTTCCCAATACTGGATTAAAGATTTTCTACGTGAAAATCGTAGCCCATCGAGTCCCGAATCCAGAACATCTTACGGTTTCTCAATCGGATGTATAGATTGTGAGATATCGCGATTTTAGTAATGTCATATTGTGAATTTCTGAACCTGCACAGGATTACTAACCAGTATCTCGTACTGAGAATTCGACCATGTTCCTGATACTGGATCGAAAAACTTACGACATGAAAATCGTAGCCCTTCGAGTCTAGATATCCGAAACATCCTACAGTTTCTCAATCCGATGTATAGATTGTAAGATATCGCAGTTTTAGCATTGTGACTCCGAATTTCCAGAATACGCGCGAAACATCGAAACCAGCGAAGAATGAATTTGTACGCATGACTACTGTCTTTCGAATGTATCGTATGAATATGCGTTGGAACCGAAAGAGAGTCTACTTTAAATTTTTGTACTTCAATTTTCAGATCAGTTTTATTTTTCTCTTTGGACTCTTTATCTAAAGCCAGAATATTTTTCTGATCAATTCTATAATTTTGTGAATTTTTCGATCGGAGTTTAAATACAAATTTTAAACCCCGATTAATCCTAATCCTAATACTAATCCTAATCCTAATCCTAATCCTGCCTAACCCTACACCTTATTTTCTCCCTCCCTACTACTCCATTTCTGCATACGCCAACCTCCCCCCCCTCATTTTCTCCTCCTTGTTCATTTTTTTCCACACATTTGATTTTTCTACACCACCACACCCCTTTGTTGATTTTTCTACACCCCTTTGTTGATTTTTCTACACCCCTACACATGCATGCACAATTGCAACCGGCCAACTCTTTCTCCCTCTCTCCTTGTTTAAATCTATATATATGCATACACACACACATGCATAACACATCAACCCCCCACCTCTACGTCTCATTTTTCATTTTGCCTTCTTCACACCCGAGAGCTCAAGTGACACCCGAGCTCTCCTTTACTCTCCGCCTTCGAGCCAACGACTCCGCTTCTACGATCCCGTGAACCCCGAACAATAACCCGACGCCGCGCCACCTTGTTGTTGTCGTCGCTCACCGTTGCTACCGTCTTGCCGCCATTCTTACCGCCGTCCGTTGCCGACGTCGCTTCTTCTTTCCGTGGTTAACACCACCACCGAAATCGTCACGTTATAAGGCAAGTACCTTGTACACTATTTTTGTTCTCGTACAAGCATTTTCCTTTGACTCGTGGCAAGTAGTCTAGTTATCATCATATTTTATTGTCAAACTCTGTTCTAGTCACTGGTTCTATGCTATATCAACTCAAGAGTGAACCGTTAACACATTTCGAATCGTATTATCGAATATCGAATATTCAACCTTACTATCTCTAAAATTTTTTGACCTTGCACTAAGAAGTCGACCATATTTTCAATACTGGATTGAAGATTTTCTACGTGGAAATCGTAGCCCATCGAGTCCCGAATCCAGAACATCTTACGGTTTCTCAATCGGAAGTATAGATTGTGAGATATCGCGATTTTAGTACTGGAATATCGTGAATTTCTAAACCTGCACGGGATTACTAACCGGCATCTCGTACTGAGAATTCGACCATGTTCCCGACACTGGATCGAAAATCTTTCTACATGAAAATCATAGCCCTTCGAGTCTAGATATCCGAAACATCCTACAGTTTATCAATCTGATGTATAGATTGTGAGATATCGCAGTTTTAGTATTGTGACTCCGAATTTCCAGAATGCGCGCGAAACATCGAAACCAGCGAAGAATGAATTTGTACGCATAGCTACTGTCTTTAGAATGTATCGTGTGAATATGCATTGGAACCGGAAGAGAGTCTAATTTCTAGAATCTCTGACGGAATCAGATTTGCTTTTCTATAACAACGGGAAAGAGGATTCGAATGCAGATATGTCAAGTTGTCTAAAAATTTATCTATACATTTTTGCATATAAACCCGTTATTTTTCATATTTAATGAACTGAATGTATTATTGTTCTTGTAATAATAACTTGCATAGATATAATAGGTTGATAGCATATATTTTATACCACCTGATAATTCCATAATAACTACCCTCGATACATGTACTCGTTTTACGTCTCATGTCCATGATTACTGCCCTTGATATTTTCCTTGACTAAACTATTTGATTACACTGTTTCACTAGTCGTACCAACTGTATGTTCATAATTAATTATAAAAGAATAACAAGCCGGAGTTATAAGGGTACGACTTAATTGTGGACAATATAGGGGAGTATACTCGGAAGGGGGCCCGTGTTTCCTGAAATAGTGATTCTTGATTCTTGATTCTTGATTCTTGATTTTTGATTACACAATTCTTGATTACATAATTCTCGATTACATGATTCATGATTACATGTCTTGATACTATCACTGGAAGACCCAAGTGCATAATCCTATAGAATTCACTACTTAAGTCTAAACGTCACATGGTTGATATGCACCGAACTTGTGGTATGGGATACAAGATTGCGTGCATTAGATAAGTTAATAAAACAGATAAACTTGAGATTTCCACTAAGCATGATTCTTGATTACAAGATTCTTGATTATATGATTCTTGATTACATGACTCTTGATTACAAGACTCTTGATTACATGATTCTTGATTACATGACTCTTGATTACGTAACTCTCGATCCTTGATTACATGATTATCGATTAACTGAGCCTAGGTTATCAATTGCTTTTATCTCGAAGTCTAGAATACACTAGTTACAGTTATTACTTACATGATCATATTGTCCCAGTTCCTTGTTTACTTCCATATTGTATTTGTACTTCTACTTCTTATTTCTTCCATGTTATATCTTGTTATATTACCCCTTTTACTGCTTGTTGTTACTTGCTGCCCGAAACTTGCTCTAACGGGAACTTTTCTATTTTTCTTTGAGTTAATAATTATACAGGTATTGATGGACCCGACGAGCAGACTCTTTAGACGATCGTTGCTGCTTCCTTACTACTTCATGTTGTTTTCTTCCAGTCGTTATTTTATCTAGTTGTTATAGCGAACTGCTTATCATATTATTTTAATTCTGGCACCTTGTACTCCCGGACATCTTGACCCAATGTTGATGTATTATCCAAATGATGGTTATTCTATTTTCAGCTCATGTGATTATTATATTTGCCTGCGTGAATGTATTATAAAGATCTTGTTGAGCTTATAATTGTACAGCTTATGGATGATGTATATCATTTGCTGAGCCTCAGTTGCGTGCCTGTATTTTCCCGCTTCCCACTATACGGAAATACAGACACGCAATTGAGGCCCAGCGAATGATATGCATCATCCATAAGCTGTACAATTATAAGCTCAACAAGATCTTTATAACACATTCATGCAGGCAAATATAATAATCACATGAGCTGAAAATAGAATAAACATCATTTGGATAATACATCAACATCGGGTCAAGATGCCCGGGAGTACAAGGTGCCAAAATAAACATAATATGATAAGCAGTTCGCTATAACAACTAGATAAAATAGCGACTGAAAGAAAAACAACATGAATTAGTAAGGAAGCAGCAACGATCGTCTAAAGAGTCTGCTCGTCGGTCCATCAATACCTGTATAATTATTAACTCAAAGAAAAATAGAAAAGTTCCCGTTAGAGCAAGTTTCGGGCAGCAAGTAGCAACAAGCAGAAAAAAAAGGGGTAATATAACAAGATATAATATGGAAGAAACAAGAAGTAGAAGTACAAATACAATATGGAAGTAAGCAAGGAACTGAGACAATATAATCATGTAAGTAATAACTGTAACTAGTGTATTCTAGACTTCAAGGTATAAGTAATTGATAACCTAGGCTCAGTTAATCGATAATCATGTAATCACGGATCGAGAGTCATGTAATCAAGAGTCATGTAACGAGGGTCTTGTAATCAAGAGTCATGTAATCAAGAGTCATGTAATCAAGAATCATGTAATCAAGAGTCATGCTTAGTGAAAATCTCAAGTTTATCTGTGTTATTAACTTATCTAATGCACGCAATCCTGTGTCCCATACCACAAGTTCGGTGCATATCAATCATGTGACGTTTAGACTTAAGTAGTGAATTCTATAGGATTATGTACTCGGGTCTTCCAGTGATAGTATCAAGACATGTAATCATGAATCATGTAATCGAGAATTATGTAATCAAGAATCAAGAATCAAGAATCACTATTTCGGAAAACACGGACCCCCTTCCGAGTATACTCCCCTATATTGTCCATTACTAAGCCGTACCCTTATAACCCCGGCTTGTTATTCTTTTATAATTAATTATGAACATGCAGTTGGTACGACTAGTGAAACGGTGTAATCAAATAGTTTAGTCAAGGAAAATATCAAGGGTAGTAATCATGGACGTGAGACGTAAAACGAGTACATGTATCGAGAGTAGTTATTATGGAATTATCAAGTGGTATAAAATACATGCTATCAACCTATTATATCTATGCAAGTTATTATTACAAGAACAATAATACATTCAGTTCATTAAATATGAAAAATAACGGGTTTATATGCAAAAATGTATAGATGAATTTTTAGACAACTTGACATATCTGCATTTAAATTCACTTTCCCGTTGTTACAGAAAAGCAAATCCGATTCCGTCAGACATTCCAGAAAGTAGACTCTCTTTCGGTTCCAACGCAAATTCACACGATACATTCTAAGAACAGTAGTCATGCGTACAAATTCATTATTCGCTGGTTTTGATGTTTCGCGCGCATTCTGGAAATTCGGAGTCACAATACTAAAACTGCGATATCTCACAATCTATACATCGGATTGAGAAACTGTAGGATGTTTCAGATATCTAGACTCGAAGGGCTACGATTTTTATGTAGAAAGTTTTTCGATCCAGTGTCAGGAACATGGTCGAATTCTCAGTACGAGATACCGGTTAGTAATCCCGTGCAGGTTCAGAAATTCGTGATATGTCAGTACTAAAATCGCGATATCTCACAATCTATACATCCGATTGAGAAACCGTAAGATGTTCTGGATTTGGAACTCGATGGGCTACGATTTCCATGTAGAAAATCTTCATTTCAGTATTGGGAACATGGTCTAATTCTTAGTGCAAGGTCAAGAAATTTTAGAGATAGTAAGGTTGAATATTCGATATTTGATAACACGATTCGAACTGTGTTAACGGTTCACTCTTGAGTTGATATAGCATGGAACTAGTGACTAGAATGGAGTTTGACAATAAAATATGATGATAACTAGACTACTTGCTACGAGTCCAAGGAAAATACTTGTACGAGAACAAAAATAGTGTACAAGGTACTTGCCTTATAACGTGACGGTTTCGGTGGTGGTGTTAACCACGGAAAGAAGCGACGTCGGCACAACGGCGGTAAGAATGGCGGCAAGACGGTAGCTAGCGAGCAACGGTACCAACGGTGAGCGACGACAACAACAAGGTGGCGCGGCGTCGGGTTGTTTTTCGGGGTTCACGGGATCGTAGAAGCGGAGTCGTTGGCTCGAAGGTGGAAGGTAAAGTGGAGCTTGGGTGTTGCTTGAGCTCTCGGGTGTGAAGAAGGCAGAGGAAGAGAAGAAGGGAAAATGAAAAATGAGACGTAGAGGTGGGGGGTTGATGTGTTATGCATGTGTGTGTGTATGCATATATATAGATTTAAACAAGGAGAGAGGGAGAAAGAGTTGGCTGGTTGCAATTGTGCATGCATGTGTAGGGGTGTAGAAGGGGTGTAGAAAAATCAAAGGAGGTTAGGAAAATGAGAGTGTAGGGTGGTGGAGGTGTAGAAAAATGCATCATAGGTTTAGGAAAAATGTGAAGTTAGGCGTAGAAGGAGAAAATGGGGGGGAGAAAATGAGATGTTAGGCAGGATTAGGATTAGGATTAGGATTAGGATTAATCAGGGTTTAAAATTTGTATTTAAACTCCGATCGAAAAACACAAAATTATATGATTTTTCGATCGGAGTATCGAGTCCCGAATCCAGAACATCTGACGGTTTCTCAATCGGATGTATAGATTGTGAGATATCGCGAATTTAGTACTGGCATATTGTGAATTTCTGAACCTGCACGGGATTATTAACCTGTCTCTCGTACTGAAAATTCGACCATGTTTCCGACACTGGATCGAAAAACTTTCTACATAAAAATCGTAGCCCTTCGAGTCTAGATATCCGAAACATTCTACAGTTTCTCAATCCGATGTATAGATTGTGAGATATCGCAGTTTTAGTATTGTGACTCCGAATTTCCAGAATGCGCGCGAAACATCGAAACCAGCGAAGAATAATTGGTACGCATAGCTACTGTTTTTAGAATGTATCGTGTGAATATGCGTCGGAACCAAAAGAGAGTCTACTTTCTAGAATGTCTGACGGAATCGGATTTGCTTTTCTGTAACAACGGGAAAGTGAATTTGAATGCAGATATGTCAAGTTGTTTGAAAATTCATCTATACATTTTTTCATATAAACCCGTTATTTTTTCATATTTAATGAACTGAATGTATTATTGTTCTTGTAATAATAACTTGTATAGATATAATAGATTGATAGAATGTATTTTATACCACTTGATAATTTTATAATAATTACTCTCGATACATGTACTCGTTTTACGTCTCATGTCCATGATTACTGCTTTTTGTAACAACGAAAAAGTGAATTTGAATGTAGATATGTCAAGTTGTCTAAAAATTTATCTATACATTTTTGCATATAAACCCGTTATTTTTCATATTTAATGAACTGAATGTATTATTGTTCTTGTAATAATAACTTGCATAGATATAATAGGTTGATAGCATGTATTTTATACCACTTGATAATTCCATAATAACTACCCTCGATACATGTACTCGTTTTACGTCTCATGTCCATGATTACTGCTCTTGATATTTTTCTTGACTAAACTATTTGATTACACTGTTTCACTAGTCGTACCAACTGTATGTTCATAATTAATTATAAAAGAATAACAAGTCGGGGTTATAAGGGTACGACTTAGTAATGGACAATATAGGGGAGTATACTCGGAAGGGGGCCCGTGTTTCCTGAAATAGTGATTCTTGATTCTTGATTCTTGGTTACACAATTCTTGATTATATAATTCTCGATTACATGATTTATGATTACATGTCTTGATCCTATCACTGGAAGACCCGAGTACATAATCCTATAGAATTCACTACTTAAGTCTAAACATCACATGATTGATATGCACCGAACTTGTGGTATGGGACACAGGATTACGTGCATTAGATAAGTTAATAAAACAGATAAACTTGAGATCTTCACTAAGCATGATTCTTGATTACATGACTCTTGATTCTTGATTACATGATTCTTGATTACATGACTCTTGATTACATGACTCTTGATCCTTGATTACATGATTATCGATTAACTGATCCTAAGTTATCAATTGCTTATTTCTTGAAGTCTAGAATACACTAGTTACAGTTATTACTTAGATGATCATATTGTCCTAATTCCTTGCTTACTTCCATATTGTATTTGTACTTCTACTTTTTGTTTCTTCCATGTTATATCTTGTTATATTACCCCTTTTTCTGCTTATTGCTACTTGCTACCCGAAACTTGCTCTAACGGGAACTTTTCTATTTTTCTTTGAGTTAATAATTATACAGGTACTGATGGACCCGACGAGCAGACTCTCTAGATGATCATTGCTGCTTTCTTATGTTGTGCAATCTAGATGATCTAAATAAATAGATAAACTAGACACAAATTAAAACCTCGCAAGTGTACGAATCGTTTATAGAAGCGTAGTGAAAAGCAAGGGTCGATCCCACAGAGATTGTAGTATTTAACTCACTAATCAATAAAACAGAAGAAAATGCAAATCATGAAGTTTTGTTCTAAAAGTCTATTTGAAAGGAAATGAAGAGATTAAAAACTAAATCAAATAGTATCTCAAGAATATCAATTAAATGAGTTGGGCTTGATTTCCACCTATAGTCAAGAATGCTAGATTACCTTCTACACCATTCTCATCACTCATGTTTGTTCCTTTAAGGGCATGGCATCTACTCCTTAAAGTTAATGTTTTCCTAGGCCAAGAATTAGGCATGGTATCTACTCTAATTCGTTTCTTTCCTTAAGTATTTAGCATGGTATCTACTAAGTTGCACTTGAAGAAAGCATAGGAACAATGGAAACGAACAAACACTCAAAGTTCTAGAAATTGGTATCAGATCTAGATCCTTCAAGTTGATTAAACCAAGAACCCCTAAAGATTCCCGTGTTACAAGTTATGAGCATAGGATATGGGTCATCTCTATACTCATATAACAGAGTCAATTTTATAATAAGCAAACTTGATAACATCAGGTTCTTCATGTCAGTCGACTCGCTGTCACTCTTAGTTGACTGCCCTAAGAACTTCTGAACAAGTTTGATTCATATTATAAATTTTTATCAATACAATCAGGCTTACTCAATAAGTGATGAAAGCAGTGTTATTAGAAGATTATAACATTACATGACTACGGTTTCAATCAGCCCAACAATGAAATTAGTTTCACATATTCATAATAAAAATATTGCAATTAATAATTTTGTTCAAGGATTGTATTACAAAAAATTAGAGAGAGGAGGAAAAGAATAAAAAAAAAATTAATTGCAAACCCCTCTGTCTCAAAAATTGTATCCGAATGCTTCCTTGATATCTGCGCCGAACCAGAACGAAGAAGAAGAAGAGCCACGTCAGATCACTGCTCTGTCCAGTCAGCACGCCAATCGAGGCTTCTCTGCGCCCAGTCAGACGTCAGATCGAAGCCCTGTAATATCCCGGACAGATATTACCTTATATAAATTATTATTTTATTATTATTTTGTTTTAATTTCAAAATTAAAATATTTTGGTGATTTTCACCCGGTTTGTTCATAGACATTATCTGTACCCAGATACTGGTCAGTATACATCCGTATTGTACCAAATTGATACCGTGACCTTCCGAACTAATAATATAATTTATTTTATTATTATTTTCAAGATCAAATTATTTTTATACGGATTATGCGAAGATTTTCGGTATACAGATATATATGCGCACATACGTGTAGTATGTCGATTAGTACGTTATACAAATTGCGTGTTATGTATTTTTGGACAACACTTGTCTTTGTTATGACAAAACCTATTAGATTGTTAGGGTTTATAAGTGTTAACCTAGGTTAAGTGTGCATGAAGAGGTTAAGGAAACCCTTCTAGAAACCCTCACATAACACCATACTCGCATAACACCTCATCCACTTCCTACCTCCACCACATCCCACCTCCCCAAGTATGGCCGGCCCCCATTATAGGGAAGGGCTTTTGTGCAGTTATGTGTATGCACATTTGCACTCTCCACTCTTCTCTCCTCCTATAAATACCCCCTTCCTCCACCTTTGTCTCATTTTAGAAAGAAAGAAAGAAAGAAAGAAAGGAAAAGAAAGAGAGAACACCATACTAATTTGAGAGTTTCCTATTGTAGGTATTCCATAGAGATTTCTAAAAGCTAGGGGAAGGAGAAGTTTTAGCTAGCAAGTTCTTCCAATAAAGAGAACTAGGTGGGGGTTTCTCTTTTGTTTGTTTGTTTGTTTGTATTGATTGTTTTGATGTTCTTCTTCTTCTTATCCTCCTTGTTTTGTTTCTTTTGTTCTTTGAGAATGGTTTATTGTGATAGTGTGTGGTGTGTAGTTCTTATTTTTGTATGGTTATGGATGGTTAAAGGTAATAATCACATAAAATGAAATGGAAACAAATGGTAGTAGTAAATAAACATAAAGATTAAATTTTTATAGTTGTAGTTGTTGTTTTGTGTTATGAAATGGGACTAGATTAAACATATGCATATAGACTTGTATATACAACCATCTTTGGTTGTAGGACTTGAATGTGAACTCACACATAGCATATGGACTTGTATACAACCCATTTGGTTGTAGGACACACATTGGACTTGGACTAAAAAGAAAAGCATATGTTGGATGGACCAAATAAAGGGTTCTTACTTTACGTTATTATTGTTATTTTCTTTTATAATATTAAGTAAGAAAGAACCCATTGTAGATATTAATCAGGGTGGATTCAGGATTGAAAAGTGAGGGGGGCTGGAAAAAAAAATTCGCACAAGATAACATGCAAAATATATATATAATTGTTATAGATACTAGAGAAATAAAGCTGTTATAAATACTAAATAGAATAGAGTTGAGATTGGACCCAAAAAATTAAATAGAAGGCTCAAATATATATGGAGTGGGCTTTAAAATATATTTTGGGGGCTAAAGCATATATTCCACACTAATATATCCAAAAAAAAAAAATTACAAAAAAATGTCAAGTGTAAGTGGGTGGGTGGGGGGCTGTAGCATACCCCAGCCCCCCGTTGGATCCGCCCATGATATTAATTCTAATTATGAAAAAGAAACTACTCTAAATCACTAGTTGTAGAATGGTCAAAAAGATCTCTTTTTATGTTCAACTAGTGTTAATAAGAAATAAATACTAATGAAGATTTGGTAGAAATGTTAGTTGATGTTCATATTAAAATAAAGTAGTAGTAGTAGTAGTAGATAATTAAAAGAAGTAGTTGTAGATGTTTTATGTTCATATTAAAATAAAGTAGTAGTAGTAGTGGTAGATAATTAAAAGAAGTAGTTGTAGATGTTTTATGTTCATATTAAAATAAAGTAGTAGTAGTAGTAGATAGTTGTAGATGTTTTATGTTATGTTCATGGTTAAAATAAAGTAGTAGTAGTAGTAGAATGTTGTAGGATTTAGATTAAAAATACCTATCATATTTAGGAATGATATACATGTTGTAGGATTAATGCTAAAATTATCTATCATATTTAGGAATGATATACATGTTGTAGGATTCATGCCAAAATTATCTATCATATTTAGGAATGATATACATGTTGTAGGATTAATGCTAAAATTATCTATCATATTTAGGAATGATATACATGTTGTAGGATTCATGCCAAAATTATCTATCATATTTAGGAATGATATACATGTTATAGGATTAATGCTAAAATTATCTATCATGTTTAGGAATGATATACATGTTGTAGGATTCATGCTAAAAATACCTACCATGTTTAGGAATGATGTATACCATGCTAAGTGTATAAACATGCTTAGAATGTTGTAGGATTTATATTAAAAATACCTACCATGTTTAGGAATGATGTATACCATGCTAAATGTATAAACATGCTTAGAATGTTGTAGGATTTATATTAAAAATACCTACCATGTTTAGGAATGATGTATACCATGCTAAGTGTATAAACATGCTTAGAATGTTGTAGGATTTATATAAAAAATACCTACCATGTTTAGGAATGATGTATACCATGCTAAGTGTATAAACATGCTTAGAATGTTGTAGGATTTATATTAAAAATCCCTACCATGTTTAGGAAAGTTGTATACCATGCTAGTTTAATTGTAGGAAAGTTATATACCATGTTAGTTTAATTATAGGAAAGTTGTATACCATGCTAGATTAATTTATCTATGCTTAGATGATTGTAGAAAAGCATATACCATGCTAGATTAATTTATCTATGCTTAGATGATGGTAGGAAAGCATATACCATGCTAGATTAATTTATCTATGTTTAGATAATTGGTATATCATGCTAGATTAATTTATCCATGCTTACATGCTTGTAGGAAAGTAGTATACCATGCTAGATTAAATTATCTATGTTTAGATAATTTTAGGAAAGTGGTATATAATGTTAGATTAATTTGTCTATGTTTAGATAATAGTAGGAAAGTGGGATATAATGCTAGATTAATTCATCCATGCTTACATGCTTGTAAGAAAGTTGTATACCATGCTAGATTCATTTATCTATACTTAGATTGTAGTAGGAATCATTATACATGCTTATAATGTTGTAGGATTGATGTTTAATTAACCTACCATGTTTAGAACATCGTAGGAGTGTTATGGTTGGTGGTCAGGTTATGTACCATAAGTAAATTGTCGTAGGTAGATGCTTACAATTGTATGCCATGCTTAAAGTGATATAGGTTGAAGTAATAAGGATCGGGAAGATCACTAGTAATAGTTAGTTTGATAAAGGTTGTTATGTCGCCTTCGGTTTCTCATTAGTAGAATACCGATCATAGACCATTAGTAGATTCTTCTGTTGCTTCTAATAATAGAAGATCAAGTTTGCTAGTAAGCACGTTTGGTTGCTCCTAGGTTGATTACCTGTATGGTTGTTTGCATATGGTTGTGCTCGTACGTGGCTCGACTGGCCCGTATGTAGCTGTAGGTCTCATATGTAGTTTATTTGGCTCGTATGTAGGTTGTAGTCTCGTACGCGGCTCGACCGGCCCGTGCGTAGCTGTTGGTCTCATACACGGCTTATTTGGCTGGTATGTACGTTATTATCTCCTATGAGGCCCGCCTGGCTCATAGGTAGCTATTGTTTCATACGTAGCTTATTAGCTCGTATGTGGTTGTTACTCGTGTATAGCTTGTTAGCTAGTACACTGTTCGTTGTGCTCGTCTAGGGTGATATTACCACCCTAAGGGCTATCGACCATCAAGACATATGTTTTCTACCCTAAGGAACTGTGCAGGAGTCACTCCTTGTGTACCGTCGAATCTTAACCAGTGTAGGTTGATCGAGGATCAGAGTATAGACGGAATCCAAGTTTAGGGTAGCGGCATGCATGTATGTTCGCACGGCCGAGGTCTTGGATCGATGGACCGGAAACCGGATCCCGAAGGGTTCTGGTAAGTCTAGGTTGAGCAGCCTAGTAGAGTTGTCTTGCGAAGTCTACTTTAAAGGCCTAGCATGTTGTGTTTATAATATTGTCATCCCTAGGATTGTTCGAGTCAGGGACATCATTAGGATAGTGACTTATAAAGATCATTTTACTTAAACCCTTTTGCCGGGAGAGAGGAGTCGGTTGTAGGGGGCCCCTTACAACTAACTCGTCCCTTGAGGCAGATCATAGGTGGTGTATTGGGTTGTACCTTCCCGTCAAAGGGATACGTACGGTGCCGTCTCACAAGTTGAGGACACGGGTTGCGTATCTCGCGCTGTTAATTCCTGAAGTGCCGTGGCTGGGGGTGCCACAGGATGCATTGTGCAGTCCTGCGCTTGCGAGACCCCAGAGGGTGCCACAGGGCAGGCTTCGCACTGCCCTGCGCTTGTGAGACCCTATGATTTTGGTTTTTGGAAGACGCCCGATACATTGGGTTCGTCTGTTTTTGAGTGAGGTCCGGTTAGCCGGGTAGCAATGGCGAACATAGACACCACTGGCGGAATGCATTAGTGGGACTTGACCACGTCTGCAACCTCAAATTAGTCACGTGTAGGTGTCAGGAACAGGTTGCGTACAATTAGAATTCATAACGCGGGTTCAAATCCCTATATATGGAGAAACGGCTTGAGATGGGATCGCATGTAGTATGGGCTGCATGTTGCTTCTGAGACTCGCTGACATTAGAATAGGAAGCATCCTAGTTCTAGTTAAATATCGCATTAGAGTCTAGGCATAGCACTCACGAACACTTAAACTACACCAACACCATTGCCATGTTTTGTATGTTGTTTGGGAGATACGCTGCTTTGATATCAGCCTTTAAGCATCAGTGAATACTGAAGTCCCCACTTTCATAGGTACTGGATCGCCGAAGTACAAGGGCGAGATTCAGGAGGACTCAAGGCAAGGAAAGCGATGAGTCAATGTCATGTTTAGTTCCGCTGTAATATGTGTATTAGTTGAAAAGTACTCTGATGTAAGATGTTGAAGGTTGTAATACTTGGAAATGTAAAGGTAATATTGTAACTCTATTGTAATGTATTGCAGTTGTATAATATTCAGACTTGGAACACATTGGGCGTTGAATAAAATTTTTTAAATTCTCCTGTTTTCTGTGTATTGTGACTAATTGAAGAAAAGGTCTTGGCTCGTGTCTCGGTTTTTCCAGTATTGGAAATCGGGGCGCTACAAGCCCACATGGATAGAAGCATGCCTGCCACTGCACTTGGAAAACGTGCCGCTGCTTTTGCTTCTGTCCTTTAATCCGAAACAAAGAGACGGAGAGAGATGTTTATGGTTTTGTTTATGGTTTCTCTCTCTTTGTTTCTCTCTCTCTGTTTCTCTCTCTTTCTCTTACTTTGTATCGCTCTTTGTGCGCTGGCTCCTTTTCTTGGTCTCCGGGCTTCTCTATTTATAGGAGTAGATCTGGATGTGTAATAGGATTAGGATTTATCATCATCTCACCTGTAGATAAAAATACAAATCAGAATTTAGTATTTAAATTTAATTTTAATTAGATAAACTTAAAATAACTGATTTTTTATCTTTTTGGCTTATCCAAATCCATATAAATTTATTTTTTCCTTTTACACCCTTATAACAATTCAAATTGTATTTTGCTCATATTTTATTAATTTGTACCATATAAAATTTACCAGATCCTTACGAATAATAAAATATCAGAAATAATCACTTTTTGCATTAAAAATCTTATTTCTTCATAAATAAATAATCAATTGAAATCTTAGAGAAACAAGACGACTTATAATTGAAAACAAGCACTTTTAATGGGTTATTGAATACAAATATTTATATAAAAATTAGACGCATCACCTTACTACTTTATGTTGTTTTCTTTCAGTCTTGACCCGATGTTGATGTATTATCCAAATGATGGTTATTCTATTTTCAGCTCATGTGATTATTATATTTGACTGCGTGATTGTGTTATAAAGATCTTGTTGAGCTTATAATTGTACAGCTTATGGATGATGTATATCATTCGCTGGGCCTCAGTTGCGTGCCTGTATTTCTGTATAGTGGGAAGCGGGGCGTGACAGGTTTTTAGTGGTATCAGAGCCTAGGCTCGAACCATGCTAAGCTCAACAATATACACACCACGTGGATCACATGAATGTTAATAACCAACTTGCCATCTGGAGATTTAGCCCATTCGAATATGCATTTCAGACTATGGTTCATGGAGGCTCTTCGACTTCTACACCCAGGGATGAACTATCGGAGATCATCGCCATTCTCCAGGAGATGCAACGAATGATGGAGCTACAACAAGAGCAAAACAAACTGGTGAGAGTTAATCTGGATAGGGTACAGGATGTCGCAAACTCCATTTAATGGGACTTGTTTGTGCACTAGCATAAGAGTTACACCGCCATGCTTGATACCCATGAGCAGATCCGTAGAGGGTGGAGTGCCGTTCAGGGGGCATTACATCTCCTTACTGTCACACAGTCTACAGGTGGACCGATACGGAGGCCAGTTCAGACCCCGACTACTAGAGCATCACCTTACTCATCGGTAACTCCGAAGAAGGACCAGAAGTGCTATTATTTCCGTCGAGTTGGACAAATATGCAAGAACTGCTGGAAAGCCAACAACCTGTGTCTTGCATGCGGAGCGAATGATCACAAGGTTCGAGATTGCCCGAAGAGAAAGAGTGTCACACCAATAGGAGGATCAAATCCCAGTGGAGGACATACTGGAGAGTGTAATCAGGCTCATAACTTGATTACAGAGGAGGCAGAGACCACCAAAGAAACAGTTGCTGGTATATTTTGATCTAGTCATACTTCAGTTCCTGCGTCGTTTGTTACCTTCTGTACATTGCATTCATTCTCATCGATCAATCCATTATTGAGTATCATACTAGTTATTTCTTTCTATCCCTATTTTTCTTGAATCTTCTGTTCGAAGAGAGTAGGGATTTTGTTGGTCTAAATGACAAACAAATTGGAAACTGGAATACCAATAAGAAGACTCTTTACTATTTTCTAAAACTGGTATTACTACACTTTACAAATATATACTATATTCTTTTCTTCTTTTCTGCTTGTTTCTTGTTCTTATCTTGCTTAATTTTTTTCTTCTTCCTAAACCTCTTATTTATAGGAATGAGAAATGAGTAACTGACAAATTATTCATTCCCGTTTCTCCCATTTTTCTTTGCGGCACCAATCTTGCCACAATTTTTCAACATTGTTTGGTGGGTGGGGCCCACTTTACCAAATAAGTTTGACAACCAACATCTTCGTGTTACCAATCTCTTAATTCTGCTCAATTCATCGATCGCTATCACGTGATATTAGCATCTAAAAATATCACCATCAGAGTGGCGCAGCGGAAGCGTAGTAGAGTCCCTTATTGATTAGTGGAATGAATATCAAAGCAAACTTTAACGTCATCAACATCTCAGGGTTCGATGTTATATTTAGAATGGATAGGGAACAAAGTGCAAATATTGGCCATAGGTCGGTTATAGGGGGCGGTGCATTAATGAAGAAAAGACAAGAAGAAGAAGAAATAAAAAGAAGAGAAAGAGAGGGAGAAGTCAAAGAAAGAAGAAAGAAAAAGAGAAAGAAAGGAAAAGAGAAAGAATGAGGAAGAAGAAAGAGAGAGAAGTTGGAGAAGAAAGAAAGAGAGAGAGAAGCCGGGGAAGAAAGGGAAGAAGAGAAAGAAGAAGGCAACTCGGAAGCAAGCTTCGGAGAAGAGAGAGAGTGAGAAGCCGATACCAGAGGCGGGAGCAAGAAAGAAAGAGAGAGTAGAAGCTTGGATTTTCTTGGCAAATGGAAAGAAGAGATCAAGAATCGGTAGCGGGGATGAAGAGAAAATTGGTGGAAGAAGAAAGTGAAGCAGGGAAGAAGATGAAGCTTTCTTCATCTTTATCGAGATTCGGCAGGATTTGTGTATTTTGTGACAGTAGCTCTGGAAAAAGAGCTAGCTACCAAGAAGCCGCGATCGAGCTCGGTAAGGAGCTTGTAGAAAGGAATATCGATCTCATCTATGGTGGTGGAAGCATAGGATTAATGGGCCTGGTTTCCGACACTGTTCGTGCTGGTGGCCGACATGTTTTGGGAGTGATTCCCAAGTCCCTGATGCCGAAAGAGATTACTGGGGGAACTGTGGGAGATGTTAGAGTTGTCTTTAACATGCACGAGAGGAAGTCTGAAATGGCTCGTGCTGCTGATGCTTTCATAGCCTTGCCCGGTGGTTATGGAACACTTAAGGAGTTGTTTGAAGTAATCACATGGGCTCAACTGGGGATCCACAGCAAACCGGTAGGTCTTTTAAATGTTGATGGATATTACGACTCACTGCTATCCTTCATAGATTCAGCTATGGCTGAGGAGTTTATATCCAGTAAGGCCAGACACATCTTGATTTCAGCTTCATCGCCTAAGGAGTTACTCAGAAAATTAGAGGAGTATGTGCCAGAGCGAGATGAGCTTGTGACTCAGCTGAACTGGGATGTTAGTGATGTCGGTGGTTCAGATTCTGAGCCTAGACATTAAATTGTTGAGTCCTCCAGTTGAGGATGCACAATTTGTCTTTAATTGTTTTCGTGCCTTTGTACTCTTTGTTTCTTTTATCTTCTGTTGTACTTTTCATTGAAGAGTATTGCATTTGCTTCTTAAGCTATCCTATATCTCGCCTAAGTAAATTTCGAGGACGAAATTTTTTTTTTAAGGTGGGTAGGATTGTAACTCCTTGTCCCAGTTGTACGTATTTTATTACGTGAACTTTTGTACTTCAATTTTTAGATCAGTTTTATTTTTCTCTTTGGACTTTTTATCTAAAGCCAGAATATTTTTCTGATCAATTCTATAATTTTGTGATTTTTCGATCGGAGTTTAAATACAAATTTTAAATCCTGATTAATCCTAATCCTAATCCTAATCCTAATCCTAATCCTGCCTAATTCTACGCCTAACTTCTCATTTTCTCCCCCCCATTTTCTCCTTCTACGCCTAACTCTCATTTTTCCACACATCCTTTGATTTTTCTACACCCCTTCTTTGATTTTTCTACACCCCTCCTATCCCTTCCTTTCTATATATATACACACACACACATACATAGCTCCTACCTCTTTCTCTTCTCTTATCTACATTCTTCATTTTCCCTTCTTCTCTTCCTCTGCCTTCTTCACACCCGAGAGCTCAAGCAATTACCTTCCACCTTCGAGCCAACGACTCCGCTTCTACGATCCCGTGAACCACGAAAAACAACCCGACACCGCGCCACCTTGTTGTTGTCGTCGCTCACCGTTGCTACCGTTGTTCACTCGTTTCCGTCTTGCCGCCATTCTTACCACCGTTTTGCCGCCGTCCGTTTCAGACGTCGCTTCTTCTTTCCATGGTTAACACCACTACCGAAATCGTCACGTTATAAGGCAAGTACCTTGTACACTCTTTTTGTTCTCGTACAAGCATTTTCCTTTGACTCGTGGCAAGTAGTCTAGTTATCATCATATTTTATTTTCAAACTCTGTTCTAGTCACTTGTTCCATGCTATATCAACTCAAGAGTGAACCGTTAACACATTTCGAATCGTGTTATCGAATATCGAATATTCAACCTTACTATCTCTAAAATTTTTTGACCTTGCTCTAAGAATTCAACCATGTTCCCAATACTGGATTAAAGATTTTCTACATGGAAATCGTAGCCCATCGAGTCCCGAATCCAGAACATCTGACGGTTTCTCAATCGGATGTATAGATTGTGAGATATCGCGATTTTAGTAATGTCATATTGTGAATTTCTGAACCTGCACGGGATTACTAACCGGTATCTCGTACTGAGAATTCGACCATGTTCCTGACACTGTATCGAAAAACTTTATACATAAAAATCGTAGCCCTTCGAGTCTAGATATCCGAAACATCCTACAGTTTCTCAATCCGATGTATAGATTGTGAGATATCGCAGTTTTAGTATTGTGGTCCGAATTTTCAGAATGCGCGCGAAACATCGAAACCAGCGAAGAATGAATTTGTACGCATGACTACTGTCTTTAGAATGTATCGTGTGAATATGCGTTGGAACAGAAAGAGAGTCTACTTTCTATAATGTCTGACGGAATCGGATTTGCTTTTCTGTAACAACGGGAAAGTGAATTTGAATGCAGATATGTCAAGTTGTCTAAAAATTCGTCTATACATTTTTGCATATAAACCCGTTATTTTTCATGTATTTTATACCACTTGATAATTCCATAATAACTACTCGATATATGTACTCGTTTTACGTCTCCTGTCCATGATTATTGTCATTGATATTTTCCTTGACTAAACTATTTGATTACACCGTTTCACTAGTCGTACCAACTGCATGTTCATAATTAATTATAAAAGAATAACAAGCCGGGGTTATAAGGGTACGGCTTAGTAATGGACAATATAGGGGAGTATACTCGGAAGGGGGCCCGTGTTTCCCGAAATAGTGATTCTTGATTCTTGATTCTTGATTACACAATTCTTGATTACATAATTCTCGATTACATGATTCATGATTACATGTCTTGATACTATCACTGGAAGACCCGAGTACATAATCCTATAGAATTCACTACTTAAGTCTAAACGTCACATGATTGATATGCACCGAACTTGTGGTATGGGACACAGGATTACGTGCATTAGATAAGTTAATAAAACAGATAAACTTGAGATCTTCACTAAGCATGATTCTTGATTACATGACTCTTGATTCTTGATTACATGATTCTTGATTACATGACTCTTGATTATATGACTCTCGATCCTTGATTACATGATTATCGATTAACTGATCCTAGGTTATCAATTGCTTATATCTTGAAGTCTAGAATACATTAGTTACAGTTATTACTTACATGATCATATTGTCCAAATTCCTTGCTTACTTCCATATTGTATTTGTACTTCTACTTCTTATTTCTTCCATGTTATATCTTGTTATATTACCCCTTTTTCTGCTTGTTGCTACTTGCTGCCCGAAACTTGCTCTTACGGAAATTTTCTATTTTTCTTTGAGTTAATAATTATACAGGTACTGATGGACCCGACGAGCAGACTCTCTAGATGATCGTTGCTGCTTCCTTACTACTTTATGTTGTTTTCTTTCAGTCGCTATTTTATCTAGTTGTTATAGCGAACTGCTTATTATTTTATTTTAATTCTAGCACCTTGTACTCCCGGGCATCTTGACCCGATGTTGATGTGTTATCCAAATAATGGTTATTCTATTTTCAGCTCATGTGATTATTATATTTGACTGCGTGATTGTGTTATAAAGATCTTGTTGAACTTATAATTGTACAGCTTATGGATGATGTATATCATTCGCTGGGCTTCAGTTGCGTGCCTGTATTTCCGTATAGTGGGAAGCGCGGCATGACACTGAGAAAACAAGTGTATCTCTGGTGACCCTCAACCAAGAAAAGGGTGAATGCCTAAGAGATTACGTTCGATGCTTCATCGCCGAAGCCCGGTCCATTCCCTCCCTCAACCAGTCAGTAGCCTCTGCCGCATTCGAGCGCAACGTCACTAATGCCAACCTCAGGGCATCCCTTGCCAAGAAGCCTCCTCGGGACTTCTCAGAACTCCTACTTAGGGTGGAGAAGTACATACGAGCGGAAGAGGCTCTCAACCCCCTACTCTTGAGGAGACATCTTCCGGGAACAAACGGAAGAGCACAAGCGAAGAGTGGTCCCAAAAATTCCAGAAGGACGGCAATGGCCAGCGCCGCCCGACTCCTCGTTTTGAGAAGTTCACCCCCCTCATTGCCAATATATCAGAAGTTCTTATGGAGGTGGACAAGGAAGGGCTACTCCGTGCTCCCCCTAGAATGAACACACCTGGGAAGAAGAGGAACAAGGATAAGTGGTTCCGCTTTCACAGGGACTACGGCCACGACACGGATGATTGTCGGACTCTCAAAGAGGAGATCGAGGAACTTATACAGCGGGGACACCTGACCAAGTTGGTCCAAAAAGATGGGGCCTAGCTTCCCCCTTGAGGAGCCAACAAACGAACGGAAAGGCCCGCCGAGCTTCAAGACTCAGAACCTCCCAGCTCCCCTCAAGGGGTCTTCACCTTATCGTAGAAGTAGGATTTTGATTTTCAAAAAGGCCGATGCTTGTAACCCGGCCAATAGCATGTAATAATGGCTCGCCCTATTGAAGCAACCACTTAGTTTATCTCAATAAAACTTTACATTTTTTCCATTGAAAATCATTGCTCTTGCTTCATCTCTATCCCTCCGAGTCGCGACTCGCTAAATGGTGAGTTCGGAGTCCAGCTTCTTCTACATGGCTGCCCCCGCAACTTACTAAGCTCTTCACAACGAGTTCGGAGTCCAACACTTGGCTCGATTCTACTTCAAATTACTCGCTCATAAGCCGGTAAGAAGTGATTCGCCATTCGGAATTGCTCCCACAACCGTTGAGTCCCTCTAACGACGAGTTCGGAGTCCAACACTTGGCTCGATTCTACTTCAAATTACTCGCTCACAAGCGGGTAAGAAGTGGTTCGCCATTCGGAATTGTTCCCACAACCGTTGCGTTCCTCTAACGACGAGTTCGGAGTCCAACACTTGGCTCGATTCTGCTTCAAATTACTCGCTCATAAGCGGGTAAGAAGTGGTTCGTCATTCGGAATTGCTCCCACAACCGTTGATAACTTCACTTAAACAACAAGTTCGGAGCTCAAAACTCTCTCCTTGGGTTGCTCCTCAAACTTGTCTCCCAAATGGCTCTCTCCCAGAATCAAGCTCTTCGCTCCGCTCGCCTTCAAAGCGGACCTCTTCTCAACAAGTTCGGAGCTCACAACTCTCTCCTAGAGTTGCTCCTCAAACTCGTCTCCCAAATGGCTCTCCCCCAGAGTCAAGCTCTTCGCTCCGCTCGCCTCCGAAGCAGACCTCTTCTCATCGAGTTCGGAGCTTACAACTCTCTCCTAGAGTTCCCCCTCACACTCGTCTCCCAAATGGCTCTCTCCCAGAGTCAAGCTCTTCGCTCCGCTCGCCTTCAAAGCGGACCTCTTCTCAACAGGTTCGGAGCTCACAACTCTCTTCTTGGGTTGCTCCTCAAACTTGTCTCCCAAATGGCTCTTTCCCAGAGTCAAGCTCTTCGCTCCGCTCACCTCCGAAGCGGACCTCTTCTCATCGAGTTCGGAGCTCACAACTCTCTCCTAGAGTTGCTCCTCAAACTCATCTCCCAAATGGCTCTCCCCTAGAGCCAAGCTCTTTACTCCGCTCGCCTCCAAAGCGGACCTCTTCTCAACGAGTTCGGAGCTTACAACTCTCTCCTAGAGTTCCCCCTCACACTCGTCTCCCAAATGGCTCTCCCCTAGAGCCAAGCTCTTTGCTCCGCTCACCTCCAAAGCGGACCTCTTCTCAACGAGTTCGGAGCTTACAACTCTCTCCTAGAGTTCCCCCTCACACTCGTCTCCCAAATGGCTCTCTTCTAAAGCCAAGCTCTTCGCTCTGCTCACCTCAAAGGATGGGTTTTCCCACGGCTCTTACGTGGGTCTTCCCAGCACATCTTCTCCGGCCCTAGGAGTGGAGCTCCTCTTCAAAAATCCCCAAGACCAAAACTCTCCTCAACCTCATGAATACAAGGATGTTGCCTGGCTATTTTGACCATGAAGGAGGGTGAATCTTCATCTCACTCCTAAAGAGAAGTTGTATATCTTCGAATTAGCTTCGAAACAAGGGGTCGCACGCCCCGAGCCGACCTCCATAGCACCGGGAACATCGAGAAGAACTCTCCATGGACCTCGGCACAAGCTGACGAGCGTTCTTGCCACCGACCATGTTACATGGAAAATTGGACTTCGGCACAAGCCGCCGAGCGTTCTTGACACCGACCATGTTACATGGAAAATTTGGACTTCGGCACAAGCTGCCGAGCGTTCTTGCCACCGACCATGTTACATGGAAAAATTGGACCTCGGCATCCCTTCGCCGAACATTCTTGGCACCGGCCATGTTACATGGAAAATTTGGACTTCGGCGCAAGCTGCCGAACGTTCTTGCCACCGACCAAGTTACATGGAAAAATTGGACCTCGGCACCCCTTCGCCGAACATTCTTGGCACCGACCCTCAAACATGGAAAAAACTTACTCCGCACTTCAGCAAAGATTCGCCGAACCCCTTTTTTACATACGTCGCCACACCGAGGTATCACTGCACCTCGGCAGGAGACCCCGAACCCCCCTGGACTTCGGCCTCCTTCTTAACACATATTTGGTGGGGGTCGACAACGTCGTCGAAGCAACTTGCCACCGGAGCTCAAATAAGAAAAATTCTTTACCTCGGAATTCGTACTCAGGTGTGGTCGACGGCTCAGATACAAGAAACCAAACAAACAACACAAAAAAAAGGAAAAGGGGGGCTACAGGGTCGGGTTTGGACCCGTTAAGGACCAAACCCAAACCCTTCTCTCTCCTCCCCTACTTCTCCAATGGTTTGGCGCCAAAAGCTGGAGATCAAAAACCCGAAAGCGAAGCCGACTCCTTCAACTTCGAGCTCCGCCGAACCCACCTTCGCGCGAGCTCGACCTCGCCATCAGCGACCTCCTCCACGGCGCGAGCTCCGATCAGAGCCAAGCTCCGTCGAGCACCCACCTCGAGCGAGCTCCGCCATGGCCAACGTCCGCGACCAAGCTCTCCTCTACCTCGACGAAGCTCCGAACTCCACTTCGTCACGAGCTCCCTTCGCCGAGTTCAACCACGTCTCCACACCGACGAAGCCCACGATGCCGAGCTCCACCTTCGTCTCCTCCGCGAGCTCACCTCCAACATCGAACTCGCGACCAAGCTCCACCATGGCCGAGCTTCCCCATCGTCGAGCTTCTTCCCACCGAGCTCCTCTCGCCTTCCATTCAACGACGAGCTCCCTTCTATCCTTTGAAGCCCACGATGCCGAGCGCCACCCATCGTCAACCTCCTCAACGTCGAGCTCGCCACCTCCATGGCCGAGCCCCACCTCCGACGTGTAGCGCCCCGAATTTCTAATATAATATCTTAGAAAATACGTGGCACAATCACAGCATCCACTTCAATGTAACAGTACACATAGCCCAAAAACACAAATAATTTTATTCCAAACTTTTATTACAACAATCTTTTTCAAAAGCAGCGGAAATACAAACACCTTGAATTACAACATTCTTCTTACAACACTTCTTTTACACAAGGCTCTATTACATTAGTTTATCTCAAAGCTATCTTAAGCATCCAACCTCCAAGCACTAGGCAACAACCTGTAACACATGAGGCTAGAGATGATCCCTAACCCCCAAACTAAAGGGGTCAGCCATAAATGGTGTGAGTGATATAAACAAACAAACAACATAAATAAACAATAGGCATGGCTTCTTAACAACATGTACTGAACGAGAGAGCACATACTAAACATGTATTGTAAAATAAGAAATGACAGGGGAAACATGGAAACATCAAGTGTAGCTTAACCAAGTGTTAGAAGAATCATTCTCAAACAAGTACAGCTCAACTGTACTGTACAGTCGACTGATTAATGGACCAGTCGGCTGTTCACTGCCAAATACCCGATTATCAATCGTTCTCAATACCACAGATCGGATACCCGGTTATTAGTCACTCTCACACCGCAGATTGGACACCCGGTTATCAATCACTAACAGTGATTCTCAACACCGCAGAGTATACCCAACCCCAGAGATCAACGACTCTAGCACCGCAGAATATACCCATCTATCAATCACTCTCAATACTGCAGATCGGATACCCGGTTATCAGTCACTCTCACGCCGCAGATTGGACACCCGGTTATTAATCACTAACAGTGATTTTCAAAACCACAGGGTATACCCAACCCCAAAGATCAACGACTCTCAGCACCGCAGAATATACCCATCTATCAATCACTCTCAATACTACAGATCGGATACCCGGTTATCAGTCACTCTCACGCTGCAGATTGGACACCCGGTTATCAATCACTAATAGTGATTCTCAACACCGCAGAGTATACCCAACCCCAGAGATCAACGACTCTCAGCACCGCAGAATATACCCATCTATCAATCACTCTCAATACTACAGATCGGATACCCGGTTATCAGTCACTCTCACGCCGCAGATTGGACACCCGGTTATCAATCACTAACAGTGATTCTCAACACCGCAGAGTATACCCAACCCCAGAGATCAACGACTCTCAGCACCGCAGAATATACCCATCTATCAATCACTCTCAATACTACAGATCGGATACCCGGTTATCAGTCACTCTCACGCCGCAGATTGGACACCCGGTTATCAATCACTAACAATGATTCTCAACACCGCAGAGTATACCCGACCCCAGAGATCAACGACTCTCAGCACCGCAGAATATACCCATCTATCAATCACTCTCAATACTACATGCTTAACTGAAATCTCAAAATCATATGTTTAACTGAAGACAAAGTATAAGCTAAAATGTCTGGAGATTAATCACTCGAAAGAACACTCAAGTTACGAAACCCCATCAGTACCAGTCGGCTTATACTGTAGTAAGTCGACTGTCCAGAGGACAATATTCATGATTTTAAGAAAATAAACTAAGTTATATAAGTCGACTTAAGGGGGGGTATAGGTCGACTGTCACGAAAGGATATCAACAATAACTTTACAAAATAAATCTTAAGCATACCAGTCGACTGTGAAATTGGTTAGGTCGACTGTCCAGACCGAATCTTCAAGAAATTAGAGACACAGCAGCCAGGTCGTATCAGTCGACTGGAAGGTTTACCAGTCGACTGTCGGCCCACAGTTTACATGATTTAGGTCTGAATACAACAATCGAAACTGGAGTTTCCTAAAAATTCTTTGTTCATGAAATAATTCGTATTCAGGTAGAATGACAAATCTCAATTAATCCTCATTATGGATACATTTCCTCAAATCAACCAATATCTCAAAACTCAACTCTCATGTTCTTAACTCTTAATTCTTCCTTTAGGATTTCTCAATACTGAATTCCTTTCACAACTCAAAACCAAATCTGATTTGTAATCACAAGATCCAGATGTTCATCCATCCAATCCCTTATTGTCATAATCATACTCAAATCTTAACATGCTTTCAAGTAATAAAAAATTCGTTAATCAAGATCTACTAAACGTTCATAGATTTCACATACATAATACAAATAACAACTATTGCATCGTTCACATACAAGATACACTAAATAAACAAAGTTGTCAAAAAAAAAACAACACACAATCATTCACATAAATCAATCAACAAAACAAAGTTCATATCACTCACCTTTAGAATTGAAAAGATCCAACGAAAAACCCTTTCTTCTTGCGAGATCCAAATCTTCCTCTTCAATCACCAAAATATAAAATAATGAAACTTGAGTTATGCAGCGAATGACGGCTGCAACTCTCTTTATATAGGCCGGGAATCAAGTTTTAGGGTTTCCAAATACTTCTGCAAAACAATCCCGTCAAAATACAATTATATATATGTATCTATTCTTGGAAATTCATCTAAAATTCATTAAAATTAGGATTTAAAAGTAAAATATGATCCTAAATCCCAACCGGTACTGTTCAAAATGTCCAGAAAATATATTTTGCATTTTTAACCCCTAAAATGTCAAATTTGCAAAAAGGTCCTTCTTTTCTCAAAAATTGCAAATAGATCCAATTAATTTCAGAAAAATCTGGAAAAATAATAAATAATTTCCAAATATTAAATAATGATTTTTCATGAAGAAAACTTGACTTTTGAACCTCTCAAGAAAATATTTGCACGTGTTTTGCACGTGCAAAAAGATAACTCTTTAGAAAATATTTATTAAATCTCCAGAAAATCATTTTAATTCATTTTCAAATATTAAAATAATATTTGAAAATACGGGGTTCTACATCACTCCCTCCTTAGAAGAGTTCTGTCCTCAGAACTACTGCTAATGGGGTCCGAACAAACCCACCAACAAAGAATGAAAACTCATGGATAGAAACATAATTTTTGGAAATACAGTCACACCAAAGAATGCATTCCATCAAAAGAAATACATCATACAGAAGAAACACAATCATGCAAAGAATTCAGAAAAACAAACTTCCGCTGCGCAACTCTGATAACTTGCCATCGGAAGCCACGCTGCAACAACCTCTGAACTCCTGCATCTAACTCTGACCTTCCACATCTGCTTCACCCTTCCGAGGATCAGTGGCCACTCCCTCTTTAGAAAGGACATGACTAAGGATAGCCACCTCAAGACCTTGCCTGGAAGACACCTTAAGCTCCACACTTAAGACTAGCAATAAATGGGCGACACAATTGCATGCAAGAAAACAGTATCAAATAAAACTTTTGTTTTTATTCCATTAATCTAAATAAATCTTGTTGCATGAAGAAAATACTCAATCTTCAATTATTCCCCAAATAAAAGTTTTACTTAATACAAAAGAATAAATTTCAAAATTCTTGCACACACGGATCACATTCCTGAGTTACCCGCATCCTCCTCAGTCAATGCGAACACTCGCCTCTGCCTCAGATCCTTGCCTTTCCCTGCCCCGTCTTTCTTCAGCTGCGGACAGATTAGTCAAATGTGCCCTTCACGACCACAATGAAAACAAGTCTGCTTTGCCATCTTCGGACACGCTGACCTGTAATGACCTGCCTCCTTGCAGTAAAAACAAGTCACTTCCTGAGTTGCAGGTGCCTTCTGCACTGGATCACTGAACTTGCCCTGCTTCACCGGGAGTTCCTTCCCATTCTGATCATCTGCTGGCCTCTTTTTCTTGTTCCGGATCTCTTGCTTCTCATGGGACTGGTCCATGTCTTCCTCAGTCATAACTGCTCTCCTGACCAGCTTGTCGAACCTTCTGATACCCAACGGAATCATCCTCGACCTCAAATTTGGCCTCAAGCCCTGCTCAAACTTTTTGGCCTTCTTCGCCTCGTCAACGACCAACTCTGGTGCATACTTCGAAAGTTGAGCAAATTTGGTCTCATACTCCCGCACGGTCATGCTGCCCTGCTGAAGGTTCAAGAACTCGGTCGCCTTCTTCTCCTGAACATCTAGGGGAAAGAAGCGATCCCTGAACTCCTCCAGAAAAGCTTCCCAAGTCATCGGCTGATTCCCAAAGTCCTCTTCAGCGATTCCCACCAGACACCAGCATCCTTCTCTAACTGCATCGAAGCCAACTTCACCTTACTGGCTACTGGAGTCTCCGATACCTCGAAGATCGTCTCCATCTTTCTAATCCAATCATCAGCTGCGGTTGGATCAGATTGCCCCTCGAAAACTGGCGGCCTCATCCTCTTAAAGGACTCGATCTGCTTGATAGGATCAGCATTAACCAATCCCTGTCCAGCTCCATGATTTGGCTGCTGATTCTGCTGCTGAGCTTGCTGTTGATTCTGAGTTTGCGCCAAACTGAATGCCATCAGCGCATTCAGAGTCTGATACACCTTGGCGAATTCAGCCTCAAGATCAATTCCCGTTCCTCGAGAACTACCAGATGCATCCTCATTGTTACCACCATTCCTAGGCCTGGGTGCAACCATTCTGAATACTGCAAAACGAAGAAAAAGTTAGAGCATCACACACATATCACATTCACAACCATACCCTATGGCAAACCTCAACCATACCTCAAACCATAATCTCAAAACATCATGTTCTAATTCTATGTGATACTCACACTCTGATGTCCACACCTAGGTACTCACTCTCTAGTGTCCACACCTAGGTTGGTTTTCATACTATGTCTATTATTACTATTGAAGCATGCTCTGATACCAATCTCTGTAGCGCCCCGAATTTCTAATATAATATCTTAGAAAATACGTGGCACAATCCCAGCATCCACTTCAATGTAACAGTACACATAGCCCAAAAACACAAATAATTTTATTCCAAACTTTTATTACAACAATCTTTTTCAAAAGCAGCGGAAATACGAACACCTTGAATTACAACATTCTTTTTACAACACTTCTTTTACACAAGGCTCTATTACATTAGTTTATCTCAGAGCTATCTTAAGCATCCAACCTCCAAGCACTAGGCAACAACCTGTAACACATGAGGCTAGAGATGATCCCTAACCCCCAAACTAAAGGGGTCAGCCATAAATGGTGTGAGTGATATAAATAAACAAACAACATAAATAAACAATAGGCATGGCTTCTTAACAACATGTACTGAAGAGAGAGCACATACTAAACATGTATTGTAAAATAAGAAATGACAGGGGAAACATGGAAACTGTAACACCCCGCAAAATTAAAAATTACAATTTTGCCCTCGTGTGTTATGCACGTGTATTTTGTAACGTGTTTTCATCCCGTATTTTGATTATCGACT
Organism: Hemerocallis citrina; assembly: GCA_017893485.1. Lineage (NCBI taxonomy): Eukaryota > Viridiplantae > Streptophyta > Magnoliopsida > Asparagales > Asphodelaceae > Hemerocallis > Hemerocallis citrina. The sequence continues at coordinate 202,586,474 of CM030365.1, forward strand.
ATTTATTTATTTTCAATATTGATTTTTCCCTATTTTGAGTCAACAAAAATATAATATTTCGATATTTGTATTCTACGTGCTTTCTACGTATTTTCAATACACCTATTAATTACATATTCTCCACCGCTACGTACAATATTTTCTATGTGTTTAAATTATTTATTTTATATATTTAAATCTATTTTATAAAAACGGAAATTCATTTTCCCCCTATTTTGATTAAAATGTATTTTTTCAATTTTTTTGCACGTATGGTGCACATGCAAATTTTTTATTCTCATTTTGCTACTCTCATTTTACTATTTTTAGCATGCATTAGTTTTATTTAGCCTTTCTTTTGATCCATGGACCTATAAACTAAAATGTAGTTCATTAGGAAAGGAGCCCACTAGATAATTAAATAAATTAATTAGTAATGAGCCCATGTAGCAAGCCCACTAGATAATTAAATAAATTAATTAGTAATGAGCCCATGTAGCAAGCCCACTATTAAAATCAGATTTTTAGTTAAACATGTACTAATACATGACAAGTTACACATATTAGTACACATTTAGAGTTATAGAAATGTGTTCATATTTATTTATGCATGTGTGCATGCATACAAAAATGTATTTGGACCATTTTTTGGGCAAGGGGAGGAGAAGAGTTGGTAGGTTGAGTTAGTGGAGAGTGGGGAGATGAAGAGATGGAGGTTTTAGGAGTTAGGAAAGTGGAGAGTTGTAAAATAAATTTGAAGAGTTATTAGGGTGAAATTTTTGCACTTTAGACCCTTCCAAAATCCTATAAATAGAGTCTCATTTCCTACATTTCTCTTGCACCAAAATCAATATCAAAATAAGTGTAAGAAAAAGAAAGAGAGTGAGAGTCCTTTTGTTTGGGGGAATTGCTAGAGAAAGAAAGCCTTTGCTAGGGAGAGGGAGCTTTGCTAGGAGGAGGAGCCATTGCTAGGAGTTTGTCTTGGAGCTAGAAGAAGTGTCTCATCTTTCCTTTTGTTCAAGCTTCAATAAGGTGGGTGTCTCCTACTTTCTAAATTTTTTAGAATGTACATGCTAATAAAAAAAAAATGAATGAGTAGTTTTGAGTTGATAAAATAGAATAACTATACTATGATTGTGGTGAGATTAATAGTGAATCATGCTATGTTGACAAATAGATTAACATTGTGTTAGTGGGTGATTTCTTACTTTCTAATGTAGAGAATGCATGCTTAAAATTTATAAATGTGTAGTGTAGATTGAACATGATATGATGTTTGTAAACAAAATCCATGTTAATATAGTCTACCATGAATGAAGAAATCTTGTTGTGATTAAGTAACCAATTGTCACCATATTAAGGAGAAAGAAGAATTTTGACAACATAAATTAATACTATGAATCATGTTAATATGCTTAGGAAATTTGTATATGTTGAATATACGATTCATGTGTAATATTGTTATACTAAAATTATGTTTGATACCATGATGAGTCAAATAAAGAAAGAAAGAAAGATGAATTAGATTATTACTACAAAATTTGTCTACTATTGCATGTTGTTATGTAAAAATATAATTCTTCATAAAAGAATTATCCTTGATGATTAAGAGACATGTTTATCTTTATTACCAAAATTCAATTAGTTTGATGGTGGACATAAACTGGTCTTCATGAATAAAACTCCTAGAAATCAAGTTTTTTTTGAGAAAAATGCAAAATCTATATCTAGAATGAGAAGGGGAATTATTTAAAAATAGAAATATATATTTTAAAAAGAGTTTGAAATGAGTTTTGCTACTGTTTTTATAATTTATCTCAGTCAAGAGAAAGTTTATTTCAATATCATAAAGTGTTGGATCTTTGGATAAACGATTTTTAGGTAAAAAGAAAAAAAATTGTTATGGGCCAGTCCGGTTAATATTTTCGAAAGTGGACCAGTTTGGTTAATAATTTCGAAAGTGGACTAGTTTGGTAAATAATTTCGAAAGTGGATCAGCTCGGTAATTATTTGGGTTGAGGACAAAATACATTAAGGCCTTCTCCCATTATAGTAGTAGAGAAGTAGAGATTAATTAAGAGCATAATTTAGATTTTTAGAAGAAAAGTAAAGTGTTGGTATGAGAATAAATTGGAGATTATTTCTTTTAAATTGAATACTTGATTAGTATACATGCTCAAATTGGATAATGAGTTTCTGACTTAAGATTTTAATTATTAAAGAGTATGAGATTTATCGTTGTGTGAAATGATTTTTCTTTTGAAAAGGTTATACTCTAAATTTTGTTTAAGAAAGGTTAATGTGGTTGAGATATATTATATGTGCCTAAGTTGCTGAAGAGACTTAAAGTGATGAATTTATGTCATGAAAAGAATTATTGTTTTCAAGGATTGTGAACGAATGAACCATGAGTGATGCAAAAATGAGACATTAATTAAATTATGGATAAGTTAGAAACATGAATATAATAAGTTTAAGACATGTTTACTAAAGGGTGTGAATACCCATGTTTTCTTGTACATGAAAGTTTATGACTAGAGTTAGTAAGACCTCGATACCGGCATTATTGAAAGAAATATTTGAGATATGATTTGGAGATATGGCCATGGGGCTATCTCGCAGTTGTTGATTAAGTCCGGTAGGGGGTAAAACTAATTCTTTGAATGGAAATTATTCATGTCTTGAACTTAAGAAAATTTAGGCACATAAGTGAAGATGTAGTAAACTTAGGGAAACGTAAGTGGGGTGCTCTATATAGTCGGCGGTGGACTCCAAGACTATAGACCCAGTTGGTGGACTGAGGTTGCCCTGTGGAAGACGGATTATTATATTTTAGTCCGGAACTATGAGGACGGGTCAGCGGTGGACTCCGGGATCTTGAGTAGTCGGACGGATGGATTTTTGTGTTTACCGTCTCCAATGTATATATATATACTGGGCTAGAGGGTCACATACGGGACAGTTCGTACGATGTGGAATCTGTTATAACAGCTGGCGGTGGACTCCAAGGCTGGGATTCACATTCGTGGAATAGTCTGAACTTTGTTTTGCTACTGGGTAGTTTTCATGGCGAGGAATCGAGCCCTGTATTGTGAAGAACGTAGGCGCTTGCCCTCGGACCTATGTAGTATGGGATGCATAGAATCCGAACAAGTGTGCATTAGTGTCATCCTAGTGTAGAAATGTGTGCATAAGGCATTAAGGCATGACATACACTTATGTTTAGAATAATCACCTTTGACACTTTACTTGTTCATTCAATCTTTTTGTGATTTGTTAAAGTATGAGATCGTTATACTATTCCCGGCATAGAGAGGATAGCCGTGTATAACATTTTGTCAGTTGTAAGTAACTGACGTGCCCACAGACTGACATGCAGGTAATGGACTATTCTTGGAGTTATAAAGTGGATATGATGTTGCTGTTCAGAAGTTAAAGATATTGCAAATGATGTTAAAGTTATACAAGTTGTATTTCATTGTTGTAATCTTTTAGTCTTCCGCTGTGTATAAACTAAGTGTAAAGAAACTCTGATGTATTGTGAATAAAAAGTTTTAAATTCCTTGTAAAATTGTACGAAGTGAAGTAAAGATCCTGTGAAATCTCGAATTTATCCTTATTTGAAATTCGGGGCGTTACAGAAACATCAAGTGCAGCTTAACCAAGTGTTAGAAGAATCATTCTCAAACAAGTACAGCTCAACTGTACTGTACAGTCGACTGATTAATGGACCAGTCGGCTGTTCACTGCCAAATACCCGATTATCAGTCATTCTCAATACCACAGATTGGATACCCGATTATCAGTCACTCTCACACCGCAGATTGGACACCCGGTTATCAATCACTAACAGTGATTCTCAACACCGCAGAGTATACCCAACCCCAAAGATCAACGACTCTCAGCACCGCAGAATATACCCATCTATCAATCACTCTCAATACTACAGATCGGATACTCGGTTATCAGTCACTCTCACGCCGCAGATTGGATACCCGGTTATCAATCACTAACAGTGATTCTCAACACCGCAGAGTATACCCAACCCCAGAGATCAACGACTCTCAGCACCGCAGAATATACCCATCTATCAATCACTCTCAATACTACAGATCGGATAGCCGGTTATCAGTCACTCTCACGCTGCAGATTGGACACCCGGTTATCAATCACTAACAGTGATTCTCAACACCGCAGAGTATACCCAACCCCAGAGATCAACGACTCTCAGCACCGCAGAATATACCCATCTATCAATCACTCTTAATACTACAGATCGGATACCCGGTTATCAGTCACTCTCATGCCGCAGATTGGACACCCGGTTATCAATCACTAACAGTGATTCTCAACACCGCAGAGTATACCCAACCCCAGAGATCAACGACTCTCAGCACCGCAGAATATACTCATCTATCAATCACTCTCAATACTACAGATCAGATACCCGGTTATCAGTCACTCTCACGCCGCAGATTGGACACCCGGTTATCAATCACTAACAGTGATTCTCAACACCGCAGAGTATACCCGACCCCAGAGATCAACGACTCTCAGCACCACAGAATATTTTAAAATTCTGAAAATATAATTATTTAATTAGAATAATTATTTAATATTTTTGATAATTAATTATTCAATTCGGAAAATGAATAAAAAATTCAAAAAAATGAGAAAAAATTCAGAAAAATCTGGAAAAATCACCAAAAAATCCAGAAAATTCTGAGGATATTTTTGGGTATTTTATGAGCCCAAAGTAACGCCGTTACACCCCCGAGCAAGATCCAAACTCCCTTAAGAACAGCGATAAAATCTCGTACGCCATTAGAACAAGTAAAACTACTCCTCAAAGGCTGATCAAACTCAGTCTTCGGGAGTGAGGGGCTCATGATATGGCTAAAAATAGGATTAAATCGGGACCGTTCACATCGGACACGAATCTTAAAGCTCAGGGGTAAAACGGTAATTTCACCTACTAACGGGTCTGAAATGGGAACTGGGTCTTTCTTCACGACCCAATAACCCATGAACGGATCCACCTCAACTGGGTACGGGTCCCAACCCGAAACACACCCAGTCCAGCAAGATAAAATCAAGGTCTCTGATTAATCCTAATCAACGGCCCTGATTCACATCTATCTTTTTACTGGGGATTAGGGATTACATTCCTTATCAGATTATGGGGATTACATTCCTAATCTAATCCCTAAGGCGACTATAAATACCCCCCATCCATCTCCATTAAGAGGTAATCAATCTTTCGCCAATTTACGCTCTTTCATAATCATTCCTGGTTACTGACTTGAGCGTCGGAGGGTGCGTCGCCGGGATCAACCCCGGTGTCTCGCACTTTTTGCAGGTGAACGGCGGGAGTCAACGGTCAAACTCCGGCGGATCAGGTTACAGGTTTGCTATTCAAATTTTCCAAGAATCCACAAATACTATCTGTTTGCCCCCACACCAGATTTAGCGGTAACAGAATTCAACTAGGGCGGGTTCGGGCCGGGTCCTAGTGGCAACCGGGTCGGGCCGGGTCGGGTTGGAAATGTAAAAAGTCGACCCGCCCAACCCGCGAACCCATTTGGGTCCAACCCGGGTCGGGTCGGGTCGGGTCGGGTCGCGGGTTGGGCCCGTCTAAATTAATTTTTTATTTTTTTTACTTTTAAAAAAATGTAATTTAAATAATAATAAGAATCAGAGAGTGAAATTGCCAAAAAAAGGTACATATTATTAATATGATTTCAACTTATACAAGTTTCCCAATTTGTAATAGGAATTAAATATTTTCTACAAATTTGTTTTATACAATAACAAATTTCTTCGATACAATTTCAATTCTCTTCAATTATCCTAATTTTTTATAACAAACAAAGATTTCATACAATTTTTTTATACATTTACAATTGTCTTCAATTTATTGGTCTTCAATTTGTTGTTGTTGTTGTTGTTGTTGTTGGTCTTCAATTCTTCATTTTGGTTGCTATTGTTGTTGTTGTTGTTCTTCCAACGAGTAGAAATTGCACTTTCTGAAGCAACTGTAGAGACAGGAGGAGTTAGTAGATCTTTAGCCATATATTTAAGAATACCATAACTCTGTTCATGGTGTTTCCACCATTGTAAAATATCTAGTGAACAAGTAAAACTTTCAGAATCTTGTTGATTATATCAATGTAATTTATTTGGTTGATTAGTTCTAGGTTTTTTTAATTGAATTTGTCCAAGTAAATTAAATGCGGCATCATCTTATTTACTTTTACTCTTAACTTTAGAAGTAGCAGAAGAAGAACTAACTAAAGAAGTTGTATAACTAGATGCAAAACTTCTATCATAATAATCATACAAATTATTTAATGTCGATTCAAATTTAACTACAAATGTTCCGCAATCAATTTCAGATTCATCTTTCCCAAGTAAAGAAAAAAAAACATTTCAATCAAACTCTTCATACCTTTTAATTTGATACGATGATCCATCACATTAGCAATACAATTCAATATAGGAGGAGGATTAAAATACTTCAAAAATTTGGTGTATGCATGTTTCACAATATGACCAATAAAAACATCATCGATCATTTCTTTGAAAGTTTGCATCATAGTAACTATTGAAATAAAAATGCTACTAGAAGTAAATTCATAATATTTTGAAAATTTGAAAGTTGCGGTTTTAAAAGGTTCTAAAAATTTCAACAAAGATTCGGCATAAAACCAAGCTTGGGGAGTCATTTCAAAATTTGGCATATTTTTTGCAATACAAAAATCATTTATACATTCTTTATATTCAGTAACAACATGTAGCAAATCAAAAGTAGAGTTCTATCAGTGTTTAACATCCTTTGAAAATTTTCTAAAATGTACATTTTTAAGCCTACACCAAGCTTTCCATTCTTGGAATATGGTGTCACTTAATACAATACAATGTACACAATTTCTAATGTTAACTATATATGGTTCGGCTATTTTTAATGCATCTTGAGCACATAAATTTAAAATATGACATGCACATCTAACATGAAAATATTGTCAGATGGATGGTTTAATGCGGTTTTTAATATACTAATTGATGAATTGTTGTTAAATGCATTATCAAAACTTATACACATAATTTTATCACGAATATGTAAAACATCATAAATTTCTAAAATACGATTTGCAATTTCATTACCACTATGGGGTTAGGGCAACGTGGCAAGTGATATGATTCTTTTTTGAATAATACAATCACTGTCGATCCAATGACAAGTTATTTCCATCATTGGAATATTGTTGCAACCCGTCCAACAATCGAAAGTTAAAGAAACTCTACAAGTTAAACTCCATAAAATGACAATCAAAGCTTCTCTCATTTCATTGTACATTTTAAAATAATCAGATTTGCAAGCATTCCTAGGGATTCTTTTAAAATGGGGGTTTATTGCAGTTTGATTAAAAGTTTCTAAGTCCCTACATTCGAAATAGGAAAATGGTAACTCTTCCTTGATTATTAGTTGGGCTATTTTCCGACGAACAAGTTCGGGATCATAAGAATGGCTATCAACTACACCGGTCCTAGGGTGGATTTTTTGTTGGCCAGGTATGTCTACAAGAAGTTTTTTGTGTACATTTTGGATGTGTCGTCTTATTGTACCTGTCCCCTCACCCCTCTTCCATTTGTATGGCTTCGAACATGTTTTTAAAACTTTTATACCTGCATCCTGATTTTATTCGTTCGGAATATAATCATAAAATTTGTGCCAATCAATAGTTTTCCCTCCAGCTTTCCTACTACTACCCGGTTGTGTTGTTTCGGTTGCTTATATTTGTGGTTCTTCTTCTATGTCTATGTCTCCTGCAAACTCATCGTGTGTATCAATGTGTTGGGTCATAGGGTACTCTTCGGCGGGCTCATTTTGAGGGACAATTGGAGGCCTACGAGAAGTGCCGGTGAAATCTTGTTCACTTTGGCTACGGCGGCTACCTCGTGATCTAGACATATTGATATAGTAGTGTATGTGAAAAAGTTAAATACAATCTAGGAGAGATAAGTTTTTTAAAAAAATCTAGAAAACAATAAGAGGGCTGTGAGAGAGAAGATCAAAAAATCAACAAACAAATATGATATAAACAAATTATAACTACAAAATAAATATCAAGACAATAAGAGGGTTGTGAAATTTTGATATCGTACTTCGCGGATACTCGTATATAAAATGAGAGTGAAAATAAAAGTAGAAGTCCTAGATAGAAAGAGAGCTTCTTTGTTGGAGTCTTGGAGGAGTTAAAGACTTGAAGACATAGTTGAATGTTGAATTCGTAACGATCGGAATTTGTCGTTTGATCGTTTCTATGTTGCTAGCTTATTTGTGACAAAATTTGGAATGAATTGAGATTGAATTGAGTAGTAGTAGTAGAGTGAGTAAGAGAGTAAGGTGTAAATTTTTTAGTTTGGGTTTAAGGGGTATTTATAGGGGAAAAAAACAAAAAAAACAAAAAAAAACAGCTATGACAACCGTTAGACCCGGGTTTCTGTCGTTGGACCCGCAAGTCGAACGGTTGACCCGCACGGGTCTAATGGTTCGAAACCCGCGGGTTGGCAAGCGGGTTTCGCACTGTTCACCGGGTTCGCGGGCCGGATTAGACAGGTTCAAATCCGTTCTTCAACGACCCGGGTCGACCCGCTTATACTCACAGGTTCAACCCAGACCCGAACCGACTTCTAATAGGTCGGGTTTGGCGAGCGGGTCGCGGGTCAGCCTGGCCCGGTTGCTATCAATAAGTTGGGTGATGCTGGTCTAGTTTCCACTTGAACCGCCACCTGCTCCACCATTGCTTCAAGCATGAAGTGAATGAGGTATGAGTCCTCATAAGTGAAAACTTTGGCAAATCTAGGCATTAGCTTAATGTATGGGCTTCGGATCTGCACTCTCGCTGACACTAGTTCTGATCTATGCATTGTTTTGTTGTCAATCTCCACTGTAGTTCCGAATGTAGAGACAATCTATTGTAAAGCCTCCTTCCAACAATGGAGTAGGACATTGTGTATCCAAACCCAAAATCTATCTCAATGTGGTTGTTCTGCTCTAAACTGTGGCATCCATTTGACGAAATCCATAATGAAGTGCCAAAATCCATTGTTCCCTTCGTGGTGACATCGAGCATCTTCTCCAGCAAGGGGAATGAAACGAAGAATTGCATGTGGCACATTCTCTTAACCACCAAATCTCAGTGACTCCTTATTGGCCATTGTTCGAGTGCTTCTATTAGGTGATTTTCTGATGGTCTCCCAATCTTTATATTAGCCGTCACACCATTTCCGGATTGAAGTCTCTTCTTGTATGATGATGGCAAGACTGTTGGCTAATCGAATGTGAACGGGGTTCTCCAGTAATCTCCCCTTCTTTACCAGTTTCTCATCACCGGTGTTGACAACTACAAACATTTTAGAGTTTCAGTATGATAGTGTGAGGGACAGGTTGGTGATGGTCGAGATTCATTTGGTTGGATGTGGAGTGGTGGGAATGGGTGAGGGGAAGAGAGGGGTGTTTCGTGAATTGGTCAGTGTTGGTGGTTATTTGGGGGTGGAGGAAGGTTGTGCTGAGTGGATTATTATTGTTTATGGTGACTTGGGGGGGGGGGGGGGGGGGGATTGCCGATGATGATGATGATTCTGAGGCTTCTTTTTATCTCCCACCTCCACTATATTGGCATAGCCCCGTGTTTCATGAACTCTCGGAGGTGTTGGTATTCTCCGACGGTCCCTACTAGGGCTCCTTTTATGTCCTAGGTGGCTAGTAGGAGGACCCTCTCTAGGGGCCCATTCTGTAGGTTGAGGTGAAGCAGAACGGCGATGATGAACATCTCTTTAATAATGCCGGTGATGGTCACTGTAGTATGCATGCTTGGGGATGGTGATCATCGAAAGTTCCTCCTCGGACTGTGTTGGTAGTGGGCTTGTGGCGGCAGCAATTCGTGGTGGTGGTGAGATGGATGTTGGACCCCTTCATTAGGCCCACAACCCTTCATTTAAAATTCCATAAGTTCCATCTTTTGGTAAGGTTTAACGTTTTGGTCTTTGGGTTGGGAAGGAGGGTGATGGTGGGGCTCAGCTGAGCGGTAAAGAGGAATGACTTCGGGGGGGGGGGGGGGGGGGGGGGGGGGGGGCGGGCGTGGAAGGGGCGATAGTAGGACTTAGGCGAGGAGGAGAGGAAGATGGTTAGGTACATTTCATACAAAGTTTTTATCACAATTCGCGGACGTGGAAGGGGCGATAGTAGGACTTAGGCGAGGAGGAGAGGAAGATGGTTAGGTACATTTCATACAAAGTTTTTATCACAATTCTACAATTACACTACAAGTGCTTAGAATATTGAAATTATTAAAACATTTTTAAATTTTAATATTAATATTAAAATGGGCTTTCAATTATATTAACCCCCCAACAAACACCATATCTATATATTATCCGTAGCAATTTTTTATTTACATGTTTATCTTCCCAAAAGACTAATCCGCAATGTGAGTCACTAATGAAGAAAGAACAATCTATAACACACTAATGAAAACTATTATCATATATAAATATGAGAAGTGGTTAGAGAATAATATTTTGAAAACCTATTGCATGCAAGTGTTGTTGTAATACACTAATAAGTTTCTTAGGAATGGGCAACATGTCCACGGTTAAAGAAAAAAAAAAGATAAGCATTGCAGATTGACACAATCCTGGAGGCAAATGTAGATAATTAACTTTGTTAACCATTTGATCCAAATACCAAATACCTTTTTTTGTAGTAATAAAAGAGAATCTTTTATCAACTCCAAGGATAAAATGCGGAAGACCCCCATATATTTGCAGGTTAAAGCTAATAATCCTTATGTTTTTTGTCAACGCAGAACCCCCTTATAAACATTTATAAGTCAAAGTAGATAACCCCTTGGATTTTTTGTCAGCACAAAAAACCCCCTTAAGAGGGTGTAGAAATTGGTTGACATTTCGTGTAACGCCCCGTAGTTTTCAAAGAGATACATATATATAATAATATAAGAGGTATTAATTTGGGTGTCCTATAAAAGGTTCTATAGGGGTAATGTATGTGAAAAGTGAGGTGGGGCCCCTGTGTGTAAACAGCATGTTGCTGTGCGGCCTTGAAGCACATCGATGACGTGGCGGGTCAAAGGGGGAGAGGGGGTGCACCCGAGAGCATAGTGGGTAAATACCCCACTTTTCAAAAATATTTAGCCAAATACCCTTCTTTCAAAAATATTTAGCCAACTACCCCTTTTAATTAAATAACCAAAAAGCAAAATTTTATTTATAACCCCACTCAAGAAATTATTAACCATAATACACCTTAACCTTAGAAAAGTTGGATAAATCACAGAAAATAGAGAAACTTAAATTAAAAAATCTCTCAAAATTCAAGATTAGATACGTTGATAATAGATTAGTAGAAAGTAGGCATATTGCCAGTAAAGAAATATCAGAATACCTATTACTAACAATAAAAGTAACCGATCAACTACCTAAAGAGATACAAAAACAAATAGCATACAAAGTATTAGATTACAGAAACGAAGAAGCAAGTTGGTATTACCAACACCTACTAGCAGACAAAATAGTAGGACATGGAGCCAAAAATTTATTTAAACATACAAGACTTGGAAGAAGTTTACAGCGGTCCTGAAATGTTCATCGATATAAGAAAAGATTTAAGAATCATAAATAAAAATATAAAAGAATTAGGAAGATATATGACAGAATACCCAGAAGAAGAACTAGGCATAACAGAAGAAGGTATGCAAGAATTAGAAGCCATAACGAGCTTAATATAAATATTCTAGAAATAGAAGATTTAATGGCAAATCCTAATTCAGAAGAAGTGCAAGAAGCCTTGAAAAGTCTAGATATAGCATACGAAGAAGTAAAAATGGACCAAGATAAAATTATTGAAAAACCTTCAGAAATTCCAAGTAGCATGTATGAAATCTTAAGACCACCACCTCACAAAAAACCATACCAATTACCATGGAAATGGCAAAATATAAAAAGAAGAACGCAACTAGGAAAAGGTAAAGAAAAAGAAACTCCAAAATATGAACCAACAGAACACTTCGAAAAAGGAATAGCAGGAAATGGAGAATGGTTAGACCTAGATTGCGTAAAAGATGTAGATAGAACAATTGAAGAATGGGTAAAAGCTTCACTAATAGTAGGATTTAGACAAAACCTTAACGGAAATGCATTTGAAAAAATCATAGAAGCTACCTTTATGGGAGTAGTAGCAAAATGGTGGAATGGACTAGAAGAAGTAGAAAGAAATACTATAAGAAAATCAAGACCAATTGATGATAATGGAACTGAAGAAAGTTCAGCACAACGGACTTTAGGTTTAAAAGAAATAATTACAAATTACGAAAAAGCAATAAGAACCGAATTCAGCGTATACGATAAAGGAGAAAAACACACTATATATAAAAAGAATCAAGCAAGATGGAGACTAAGTAACTTAGAAATATGCGACATGTGCCATTTTGACAACTATGCTTGTGAATTCCGAGAATATTATCAAGATAGTTATTACACAAAAGAAGAACGGAGTCCAATTTTAGACTCATTCTTTCTAAAATTACCTGACCCATGGAGCATAAATATATATAGTGCATACGTAAATGAGAAAGTAAAGCCTGAAGTAGACACTTTAGGGTATAGAACGCAATTTGTAAAGGACTATAGAGACAAAGTATGCCAAGAGGCCAGAGCAACAATGAAATATTACAGAACATATAAACAAAGAATTTGCTGTGAAGATGCAAGACCTAACCATTGGGGATGCAATAATAACTATAAATACAATAACTATAAATACACAAAGAAGAATAATCACAAATTCCCAAAATATCAACCAAAATATAAGAAAACTTTTAAGAGATATAGAAAACCTTTTAAAAAATACTTTAGAAAAATTAATAAAAATAAAAATAGGCTATATACAAAAAATCCAAAAAAATGTAATTGTTACATATGTGGGGAGGTAGGACATATATCACCAAATTGTCCTAAACGAATGAAAAAAGAAAATGTAAAATACGTAGAAGAAATTGAAGAAATGAATAGCATAAATTACGAACCCATAGAATATGACGAAGAATGGTCAGATAGAAGTGAAGATGAGGAAATAATGGTAATGGAAGAAGATAGTGGAAGTAGTGAAGGTGAAACAGAAGAATGTGAAATATACATGTTAACTGATCTAACAGAAATCGGAGAACCCTCAGAAAGAGAAGAAAACAATGAAGAATTGAGAGAAAGAATGTGCTTTGACATACAAAAATACGATAAAATAAGAGAAACCAAATTAGATATAAATCCGAAAGAAATCTTTAAACTACCAATATTTGAAAGAAAGAAAAGCACCATAGTAATAGCTAGGAATAATGAACAACCTATAGACATTGAACAAGCACAAGGCAAAATCATAATCCCATTAATAACAGAAAGAATAATAAGACAAGAAATGGAAAAGATAAACGAAAAAACCAGAAAAACATTAAGACACATACATTTAGGAGCTGTACAAATAATAATAAAAGCTTATTTTAAGGAAGGAATAAATACACCCCTCCAAATATATCTAATGGACGATAGGATAATATCAAGTACACAAGACGCCTTAATAGGAGTGGTGCAAGGAAACCTAATGTACCAAAAGATAAAGTTCACAATAAAACCTAATTTCTTTATAAGCATGACAGAAGAAAATAAAGATAAAAGTCTAGTGATGTATCATAAGTTATCAGGAATAGAAATGATAGAAAAAAGCAAAGTTATGAGCATACAAATAAGGAATATTTACGCTTTCACTAGTAAGCACGAAGTAAAGAATAGAAATACGGACAATTTTAAAATAGAGCCGCTATTCAGCGAAATCATAAGGTACAAACCATATTCGACTTTAATAAAGCAAAAGAAAAAGAAAAAGAAAAAGCACCACAAATAATGTTCGGAAAAAGGTCACTATCAATAAGAAATAAACAACAAGCATTAGAAATAATACCAATAATAAATACATTAGAACACCAAAATAATAATCAATTTAAAATAGAAATAGAATATTATGATAATGGAAAATGGAATAAACAAATAGCCTTAGTCGACACAGGAGCTACTAATTCACATATTAAACAAACAAATATAAAAACTACTGAATTGATAACATTAGATAACCCATATTATTACTTAGATTATTACAATAATAGACATCCAATTGTACATAAAATCATACTACCACTAAGGATAAATGGTAAAAAGGAAATGTTGTTACATTTACATGTAGACCCAGAACAACATGTTAATGATATGTTATTAGGAACTGACTTCCTTACATCAGTACAACCTTACTCAATTCAAGAAGAAAAAATCACAATAACAGTAAACAATGAAAATATGGTAATAAATAGGATATTGGACAAATAAATCCATTAAGAGCAACAAAAAACACATTATACATCCTAACAGAATTTGTTTACGACGGATACAAATCAAGAAACTACCATAGTCTAATAGACACCGGAGCAGGTACTAGTTTATGCCGCGAGAATATACTACCAAAATGGAAACAAGATGGTTTTAATAAAAAAGCCATATCTGGATTAACCGGACAAACAATCATACTGGACAAATACCAACAAAACGTTAGTGTCGAAATAGGAAGTTACATACTAAAAATACCCATAGTATACCAATTTAACGATATGAATAATGACGTACTCTTAGAAAATGACTTCTTCCAACAATACTATCCCATAACTATATCACATAAATCAGTTGTATTTACAACACCTTGCGGACACCAAGCAATAGCAATTAGGATAACACAACCATACTCTAGAACTGACCTACCACACATCAGAGTTTCTTCAACCCAGCGTGGTGAATATCAATACTTACCAAATAAAACTAGAATACAACAAGTTCAGGTTCAAATAACTACTACAAAAGAAATTTTACAAAAACAATTAGAGAATCTGTGCGGAGAAGACCCCTTGGCAAAATGGAACTTAAGTAAACCCACGGCACATATAGAGTTAATAGATAAGAACAAAATAATTAAAATTAGACCAATAAGACATACTCCAACAGACCTAGAAGAATTCAAAATACACATAAAAGAATTAGTAGAAAATAATTATATAAGGAAATCACATAGTCCTCATTCATCACCGGCATTCATAGTAAAAAAACATTCAGAAGAAAAAAGAGGTAAATCTCGAATGGTAGTAAATTACAAGGAATTAAATAAAAATACTAAGAGATTTGGATATCCACTACCAGATATGCAAATACTACTTAACACAGTAAGAACAAGAAAAATATATTCAAAATTTGACTGCAAATCAGGATTTTATCATGTAAAATTAACAGAAGATTCAAAACCTTTAACGGTATTTAGCACACCTCAAGGATTTTATGAATGGAATGTATTACCATTCGGCTATAAAAATAGCCCAGGAATATTTCAAGAATATATGGATAAGATTTTTGAAAAATACAACAATTTCATATTGGTGTATGTAGATGATATTCTAATAGGGTCAGAAGACGAAGAACAACATAAAGAACATCTACTAAAATTCATAGAAATAGTGAAAGATGCAGGCATTATACTATCAAAAAAGAAGATGGAATTATTCAAAACTGAGATAGAATTCTTAGGAACAAAACTATCACATGAAGGAATAGAATTACAATCACATATAGCAGAAAAAATAAAGACTTTTCCTAATGTCTTAAAAGAAAAAAGAGAAGTGCAAGCTATAATAGGATTACTAAATCAAACAAGAGGTTATATACCAAATTTATCAGCAAAAACAAATTGGTTGCAACAAAAACTTAAAAAGTCTAAGAAATGGGAATGGACCCAGGAGGATGAAGAAAAACTTAAAATATTAAAACAACAAACTTCAGAGTTACCAAAACTAAGACTACAGGTTAAAGAATGTTCTTGGATAATAGAAACTGATGCATGTGAAACTAATTGGGGAGCAGTATTAAAATTTATTGAAATAGGAGAAAGTGAGGAAAAATTAGCTAGATATAGTAGTGGATCTTTCACACAAACCCAACAAAATTACCACATAAACGAAAAAGAACTACTAGCAATCTTAAAAGCTATAAAAAAGTTTGAACTTTTCATAATACATACAAAATTTACGGTAAGAACAGATAATACCCAAGCAAAAAGTTGGATTAATAAAATAATAGACCCAACCATAGCAAATAAAAGATTAATAAGATGGCAGATGGAGTTAGCACATTACGATTTTGTGATAGAAAATATAAAAGGAAAACTTAATATTTTAGCCGATTTTTTATCAAGAAATTAACTATTTCTCTTGCTGCAGAATGGAAACCAGAGTTCAGCAAATAGAACACGATATAGTCTACCTAAAGGAGACAGTGGAGCAATTAAAAGGAGCATTTAACCAACTACAGCTGCAAATATGTGATCTACAAAGTATATTTTACCAACATATAAGTACTGATCGTATTGAAAAAATGAGCGAAGGGAGTGAACCTACTAACCCACAAAATACAAGTGGGATCACAAAAATAGCCACACAAGAAGAAAACTCTACATCCATACAGCCCACTACCTACAAAGAGAGTTTACTCTCAGATCCTCCAAAATACTCCAAGAAGGCTTTATTTTTACAA
Organism: Hemerocallis citrina; assembly: GCA_017893485.1. Lineage (NCBI taxonomy): Eukaryota > Viridiplantae > Streptophyta > Magnoliopsida > Asparagales > Asphodelaceae > Hemerocallis > Hemerocallis citrina. The sequence continues at coordinate 202,603,145 of CM030365.1, forward strand.
TATATTGAGAAATTATGCCAGACCACCCAGGTCAACCAATTTATCAAAACTATTTCTCAGCAACATATGAACAAAGCAATCATACTACCAGGAGCTAATCCAAAAACCGTAAGAGTATTGTTCGAAAGAGGACTTATCCACTGCATCTATCCATCTCGAGAATGTGAAGAACTCAGCCAATTACCAAAAGAAGTATATAAAGCTGCTAGAAGTTATTTTGGTCTTACGAAGGCATCCAAGATATATGTTCGTATATTTTCAGCAATTCCAGAATTCCTTGAAGACAATGAAGAACTACAAGCTGAACATATTATAAAAATAGGGATGACCACGCAAATCTTGTTTGGAGCAACCAGTATCATACCATATAAAGCCGAAGAGTTTGAAAAACTAATTCCTGAAAGAAGAGCTACGGGATTTAGAACAATGTATTGTGAACTAAAGGACATACAAAGCAGAGAAGGTAACATATGGATCTATGACAGCCCTGACCCACAAAAATTAATGATCTACAGCATAGCAAAAATTAAACAACCCCAGTCAAAGAAAGAAGTCTTTGACAGCTGGTACCGAATCTTACATAAAGGAGATATGACAATGACGGAAGAAACAGCTATTCACTACTGTAGACTGATGAGGATGGAACCACAGCATTCATGTGACTACTGCAGAAAAGGACAAGAGCAGACTGACGAAGAACTGTTCCTGATGTGAAAGCACGTGAAGATGTTCCCTACATAAGCAGCAAATATCTCAATTATTTAGCTATGATGTAAGCACTGATGTAAGAGAAGCAATAATTGTATATGTGATGTAAGCAGTGATGTAGGAGAATAATAATTGTAGCTGATGTGAAGCCATCCCTTCGGCTATAAAAGGGAAGGCAGGGTAAGGGAGAGAGCAGACCTTCTTGAAAACAAAAAAAATCCCTCATAATCTTTGTAAGTCCGTTTGTAACAAGCTTGGAGTAAATAAAATGTCTTTTATGAGTACATCTATCAGCCTCCGTAGAAAATAAGGTATGAACAACTAAATTCCTTTACTCTAGAGAGAGTTTTGTAAGGCTCTGCCTAAATAATCTTGCAAAAAGACTCATTTGCTAACTTCTTTAGTTAGACTTTTGTGGTTGTTTGTACCAAATTGCTACTAGTTGTTCTAGACGTATCTCTTGGATGAAGCTCTATTGAGGGCATAGTAATCTTGAGATGGGAAGAACGTAAAAGGAGCACAAAAATCGGGGTGCATACCAGGGGTATTTTATCCACTGGTAGTAACTGGTACAGAACAGATCAGAAAAGTTTAACTAGGTCGGAAGCATGATGGGCCGTTTTGTTTTGATTTTTAGGTATCCTTAGAAATCTCTCTCTGCTCTTCATTTCATAAATCCTTATTATTTAGAAGCAATGGATGATAGTTTCGGTATTGTCTCACCAATTTTTGAATTAATGGTTAATTACCAAGGAAGTGACAGAATGTTAGTTTTTGATGTTTATTATCCTCATAGACAAATAAGTATGGACGATTGCTACGAATTCAAATTATTCTTTTTTAGCATTCAACGCGTAATAATTATAACGATAAACCAAATAATTCCTGGAGAAACTAGTAATATAAATGTTGAAATAATTGACGATCTAACTTATCACGAAAGATCTTTGTTATTTTATGAAAATGGTATATTTAGTAGTTACGTTTGGAGCCCCACGACTGCATACAGACAATTTCTAGAAGAACATGAACAGAATGAAGGAGAACATAGACATACAGAAGAACTCGAAGAACCTCCATATGATAGTGATGAATATGAGACAGTATCAGAATATATAAGAGAACTTGACGACGATGATGACGAAATTCCAATCATTCCTGATTACTTTTTCAGAATTGACAATATCCATTATTTTGAAGAATATTATTTTTCAAACTTTGATCTTTTTTTTTAACCATTTAGATTTTACTCTTTAAACCTTAAAAGTTTTTGATACTCTCTTCCTTTTAATTTTCAGGCCTCCAGGAGATTAAGCGCTACTCACACATACTACTTGAGAGATCCCACGCACCCAACAGAGTGGTGGTATCAGAGCCAGAACAAAGTAAGTAAATTAAATTTAATTTTAATAATTCTCTGTATATTTATTAATAATTTATAAGGTAGAAAGCAGAAAAACTAAAATCTAATAATAAAAATAAAAATTATCCTAAAACCCAAAAACTTTTAGTTTTTGTAGAAAGGTCACACATCCTATAGAAATTACTATAGGAAGAATCCTATAGAAATCTAATTAAGAACTAGGGTATTTCACTAAATATTTCCAAAACAAGGGCATTTGACTAAATAATTTCAAAAAGAAGGTTACCAAGCCAAATAACTCTGCACCCGATAGATAGGGACAGCAGCTGCTGCTGCTGTCTTTGGTTCTGATGTCAGCACGAGAGTGGGGGGCTCACGTGACGCAACGGAGAGAGAGAAATGAGAGGTTAATTTGTCCCAGGTCGGTAATACAAATAGGTTAATTAACAATAAATAACAATGTCTATGATCAAGAGTCACCAATCCGGTTAACCACTTTTTTGAGAAGTAGTCTGTGGTGGGCAATTGTACTAAATAATAAATAATTTGTCTGATAAATTATATAAATTGTCTGAGTTGGAGCAGGAGCATTACATTCCATTCATAGAATTCTTGAGGTGTGCTAAATGCTGTTAACTATTTTGAATCTTCTGTTAGTTTTACATGATAAAATCCTGATTTACAATCAAATTTCGAATATATTTTTCTTGTCCTTACTGTGTTGAGTAGTATTTGCATATCTGGTAGTAGATATCCAAATCTCTTAGTATTTTTATTTAGTTTCTTATAATTTACTACCATTCGGGATTTATCTCTTTTTTCTTGTGAATATTTTCTTACTATGAATGTTGGTGATGAATGTGGACTTTGTGATTATCTTATGTAATTACTTTCCATTAATTATTTCATATGTATTTTGAATTCTTCTAGATCTGTTGGAGTGTGTCTTATTGGTTTAATTTTTATTACTTCGTTCTTATTTATCAACTCTATATGTGTTGTGGGTTTACTTAAGTCCCATTTTGCTAAGGGGTCTTCTCCGCACAGATCTTCTAATTGTTTTTATAAAATTTCTTTTGTAGTTATTTCTTGGACTTGTTGTATTCAGGTTTTGTTTGGTAAATATTGATATTCACCACGCTGGGCTGAAGAAACTCTGATGTGTGGCAGGTCGGTTCTAGAATAAGGCTGGGTTATTCTAATTGTTATTGCTTGGTGTCGACAAGGTGTCGTAAATACAACTGATTTATGTGATATGGTTATAGGAAAGTATTGTTGGAAAAAGTCATTTCCTAAGAGCACATTATTACTCATATCATCAAACTGGTATATTATTGGTATTTTTAGTATGTAATTTCCTATTTGTATACTAACATTTTGTTGATACTTATCAAGTATGATAGTTTGTCCAGTTAATCCAGTTATTGCTTTTTTATTATATTCATCTTGTTTCCATTTTGGTAGTATATTTTCGCGGCATTGGCTAGTGCCTGCTCCGGTGTCTATTAGACTATGATAATTTCTTGATTTGTATCCTTCCTAAACAAATTCTGTCAGTATGTATAATGTGTTTTTTGTTGCTTTTAATGGATTCATTTGTCTAATATTCTATTTATTACTATACTTTCATTGTTTCATGTTATGGTGATTTTTTTCTTCTTATATTGAGTAAGGTTGTACTGATGTGAGGAAGTCAGTTCCTAATAACATTTCATTAACATGATGTTCTGGGTCCACGTACAACTGTAATAACATTTCATTTCTACCATTTATCCTTAGTGGTAGTATAATTTTATATACAATTGGACGTCTATTATTGTAATAGTCTAGGTAGTAATATGGGTTTTCTAATGATATTAATTCATTTGTTTTTACATTTGTTTGTTTAATATGTAAATTAGTAGCTCCTGTATCTACAAAGAGTACTTGTTTATTCCATTTTCCATTGTCATAATATTCTATTTATATTTTAAATTGGTTATTGTTTTGGTGTTCTAATGTATTTATTATTGGTATTAATTCAAATGCTTGTTATTTATTTCTTATTGATAGTGATCTCTTCCCGAACATTAGTTGTGGTGCCTTTTCTTTTGCAATTTCTTTTGTTTTATTAAAGTCAAATTCTATATAATTTGGTATAGTCATTTCAGGGTTTTTTCTAGCTGGTTTGTATCTCATGATTTCGCTGAATAGAGACTCTATTTTAAAATTATCTGTATTTCTATTTTTTACTTCATGCTTACTAGTGGAAGCATAAATATTTCTTATTTGTATACTCATAACTTTGTTTTTTTCTATCATTTCTATTCCTGATAATCTGTGATACATGACTAGACTTTTGTCTTTATTTTCTTCTGCCATGCTTATAGAGAAATTAGGTTTTATTGTAAATTTTATCTCTTGGTACATTAGGTTTCCTTGTACTATTCCTATTAAGTCATCTTGTGTACTTGATATTATCGTATCATCCATTAGGTATATTTCCATGAGTGTATTTATCCCTTCCTTAAAATAGGCTTTTATTATTATTTGTATAGCTCCTAAATGTATGTGTCTTATTTTTTTCTGGTTTTCTCATTTATTTTGTTCATCTCTGGTCTTAATATTCTTTCGGTTATTAATGAGATTATAGTTTTTCCTTGTGCATGTTCAATGTCTATAGGTTGTTCATTATTCCTGGCTATTATGATGGTACTTTTCTTCCTTTCGAATATTGGTAGTTTAAAAATTTCTTTTGGATTTATATCTAATTTGGTCGCTCTTATTTTATCGTATTTTTGTATGTCAAAACACATTCTTTCTCTTACTTTTTCATTGTTTTCTTCTATTTCTGATGGTTCTCCTATTTCTATCATCAAGTTTATTTCACATTCTTTTGTTTCACCCTCACTACTTTCACCATCTTCTTCCATTACCATTATTTCTTCATCTTCACTCATTTCTGGCAATTCTTCCTCATATTCTATGGGTTCATAACTTATGTTATTCATTCTTCAATTTCTTCTATGTATTTTACATTTTCTTTTTCATTCTTTTAGGACAATTTGGTGATATATGTCATACCTCTCCACATATGTAACAAATACATTTCTTAGGGTTTTTCGTATACTGTCTATTTTTATTTTTATTTATTCTTCTAAAGTATTTTTTATAGGGTTTTTTATATCTCTTAAAAGTTTTTCTATATTTTGGTTTATATTTTTGGAATTTGTGTTTACTCTTCTTTGTATAATTATAGTTATTATTACATCCCCAATGATTTGGTTTTGCATCTTCACAATAAATTTTTTGTTTATATGTTCTATAGTATTTCATTGTTGCTCTAGCATCTTGGCATACTTTATCCCTATAATCTTTTACGAATTGCGATAAAATCTCGTACGCCATTAGAACAATAAACTACTCCTCAAAAGCTGTTAAACTCAGTCTTCAGGAGTGGGGGGAGCGTGATATGGCTAAAAATGGGATTAAATCCAGACCGTTCAAATCGAGCACGAATCTTAAAGCTCTCAGGGGTAAAACGGTAATTTCACCTACAAACGGATCTGAAATGGGAATTGAGTCTTTCTTCAAAGCCCAATAACTCATAAACGAATTTGTCCTATTGGGTACGGATCCCAATCCGTTACAAACCAGTTCAGAAGGATAAAGAAGAATTCAGATTCATAATTATCCCAAAAAGGTGGTTTTAACCACTTCTATCCATCCACACCGGGAAGTAGAGATTTGTTCTTATCTCGAAACGGATCCCTAAGGCGACTATAAAAACCCCTCTCCTCCCACCGTTACAAGGTAATCAATCTTTTTCCAGTAAAAGCTCTTTCTTAATTATTCTGATTACTGACTTTGAGCGTCGGAGGGTGCGTCGCCGGGATCCATCCCGGTGTATCGCACATTTTATAGGTTCGCGGCAGCAGCAACAAATTGGTCAATAATTTGGTGAAGGTCAACAGATCAACAGGTTTGCCTCGTTCGTTTTCTCAAGAATCCACAAATTCTATCTATTGCCCCCACGCCCGAATTCAACGGCAACAACCCTAAAGTGTCTACTTCTGTTTTACTTTCTCACCCATGTATGCACTATATATGCTTATACTCCATTGAACAGGTAGTTTTAGAAAGAATGAGTCTAGGATTGGACTCCTTTATTCTTTTGTGTAATAACTATCTTAAAAATATTCTCGGAATTCACATGCATAGTTTTCAAAATAACACATGTCGCATATTTTTAAGTTGCTTAGTCTCCATCTTGCTTGATTCTTTTTGTATATAGTGTGTTTTTCTCCTTTATCGTATATACTGAATTCTGTTTTTATTGCTATTTCGTAATTTGTAATTATTTCTTTTAGACCTAAGGTTTGTTGTGCTGAGATTTCTTCAGTTTCTCTATCATCAATTGGTCTTGATTTTCTTATAGTATTTCCTTTCTTCTTCCTTTAGTCCATTTCACTATTTTCCTACTACTCCTATAAAGGTGGCTTCTATAAATTTCTCAAATGCGTTTCTTGTAAGATTTTGCCTAAATCCTACTATTAGTGAGGACTTTACCCATTCTTCAATTGTCCTATCTACGTCTTTTACACAATCTAGGTCTAGCCATTCTTCATTTCCTGCTATTCCTTTTTCGTAGTGTTCTGTAGGTTCATATTTTGGGGTTTCCTTTTCTTTATCTCTTCCTAGATGCATTCTTCTTTTTGTGTTTTGCCATTTCCATGGTAATTGGTAAGGTTTTTTGTTAGGTGGTAGCCTTAAGATTTCGTACATGTCATTTGGAATTTCTGTAGGTTTTGCTATAATCTTGTCTTGGTCCATTTTTTATTTCTTCATTTGTTATATCTGGATTTTTCAAGGCTTCTTCTACTTCTACTGAATTAGGATTTGCCATTAAATCTTCTATTTTTAAAATATTTATATTATGTTTTGTTATGGCTTCTAACTCCTTCATACCTTCTTCTGTCATGCCTAATTCTTCTTCTGGGTCGTCAGTTATATATCTACCTAATTCTTTTATATTTTTATTTATGATTTTTAAATCTTTTCTTATGTCTCTAACAATTTCAGGACCACTATAATCTTCTTCCAACTCTTGTATGTTTATCATATAAATTTCTAAGCTTATGTTAGGATTTAATGCAACTCATTGGCCATACTTAGCCTGTTATTTTGTATGCTAGTAGGTATTGGTAATACTAACTTGCTTCTTTGTTTCTGTAATCTAATACTTTGTATGCTATCTCTTTTTGTATTTCTTTAGATAGTTTATTAGTTACTTTTCTTGTTAGTAACAAGTATTCTAATATTTCTTTATTAGAAATATACTTTCTTTCTGTTAATCTTCTGTCAATGTATCTGTTGCCGCTGAAATTGGTGTGGGGGCAAACAGATAGATTTGTGGATTCTTGGGATGTTGAAAAGTCAAACCTGAACACCTTTCCGCCGGAGTTTGATCGTGATCTCCCGCCGTTGACCTGCAAAAAGTGGGAAACACCGGGGTTGATTCCGGCGACGTATCCTCCGATGCTCTTGTCAGTAATCAGAAAGATTATGAAAGAGTTTTGATTGGCATAAGATTGATTACCTGGTAACAGTGGGGGATGGGACATTATCTTTTTCCTGCAAGAGATCTTGCGGGAAAAGTTTTGCAAAATTTATCCCATCAGCTATTTCATATGTGACTACAGGAGGAACTAAAACAAAATACTTTTTTTTTGTGGGTGTGATCTGTTGGACATAGATCCAATTTGGAAATTTTTGGATTCCTTAGCATTCTTTTTTTTTCATTCCTGGTGGTATTTATAGCAGTCTTAGGAACCAGTTTCGGGATAAGATCAAATCCCTACTTCCCAGTGGATGGATAGAAGTGATCAGGGCCGTTGATTAAGGACAATCAGAAACCCTAATTCTCCTATCCAGCCGGATTGGGCTTTTACGGGTTGGAATCCACGCCCAGTAAGATGGACCCGTTTATGGGTTATTGGGGCTTTGGAAAAAGGCCCAGTTCCCATTTCAAACCCGTTCGCATGTGAAATTACCATTTTACCCTTGATCTTTAAGATTCGTGCCTGATTTGGATAGTTCCGATTTAACCTTATTTTTAGCCATATCAGTATCTATTCTTAAATTTTGAAAGATTTTTTAATCTTAATTTCTTTATTTTCTGTGAAATATCCAGTTTTTAAATGAGATAGTGAGTTATGCAAATTTTTTGTTTTATGCAGTATAAATATCTTTAAAGGTAGTTGTAAGATTTTCTTCAACTGGCGCAAATAGTTTGGCTAGTGGCCCTAAAACGCAAATAATTTCTTCTAATCTCTAATCTCTAATCTAATATCTTCTAATATTATAATGGGAGAAGGCCTTAGTGTCATTTTTCATTTTGTCATTCTACCAACATGTGCAACGCACGTACATAACTAATATAAATGAGGTTTCCAGTTCAAATTCTCCCTACGTCTGACTTTTTATTTTTATTTCTTGAAATTATTAAAACGTGCATCGCACGTGTAAATTACTAGTTAACCTAAGGGTCTACTTGGTTTAAAGGAGGAGAGGGGAGGGAAGGGGAGGGGAGGGGTTTTAATGGGGATGGGGGGGGGGGGGGGGGGGGAAGGGAGGGGGAGGGGGAGGGGGAGGGAGGGGAGAGATTTTAATCAAGACTTTGTTTGGTTCAAAAGAGTGGAGCGGAGGGGAGGGAAGGGAAAATAATTCTCTTCTTATTTAGTTCACAAGGGGAAGAGAGGGAATTTATAACTAAATTTCTTTTATACCCTTTTACATTTTAGTAGAGCATATATATTATTGTTTCTAATTCCAATTTGGTAATATAAACAAAATAATGAAGACCAAACAATTAGTCCAAATTCTACAAAATTTTAGTAATGAAGACCAATAAACAAAATAATGAAGACCAATACTACAAAATTTTAGTCCAAATTCTCAATCATTTGGAACTCAACCAATTATTACCTAAAAAATAATCTAGGAAGTTGATAAATAAAGGGGAAAAACTGTGAAGCCCTTCATAGTAAAAACGAATAAAGGGTTGCCACAACATAAAATTAAAATCAAACACTGATTAGATGTTTTAAAAAAACATCTCATTCATATTTGAAGAAAAAGATGACAAAAATAACTCTGATAGTGCCTCTGATTAACATCATTTAGATATGTGAACATTGAGCAAGAAATGAAAATGGTGCTTCAATCTAAAAAATGTTAGATATCTAAACCATGTTAGAGGGACTAATAAATATCACAAGCTTGACTTACTTGCAATCTAACCATCTTAGAAAGAGAGAGTCGGGTGTCTGTTTTTTATTTTAGAAAGAGAGATCTTAGGATTTAGTTCTAAAAACGTCAATTTAGTACAATCATTTAAAAAAATTAGACATACTTTCTCATCCCTCCAAATTCCCCAATATTAAAAGGAGCCAAAATTGACTTAGAAGAAATTTTGCACCCTCCATTTTCCTCCCCTCCCCTGCTAAAAAATGAACCAAACAAAAAATATCTTCCTTCCTCACCTAGTTGCCGCCTTGGTAATAAAATCGCACCTTTAGCAAATTTGGATTGGACCCATTTGAGGAAATGGCCTAAATTTCATTGTATCTTTTTGCAGGAGGAGGTGCAGGAGACTTACATTATGAATTAGCCTGATGGAACTCAGAGAGGGCTGGTACGGCATGGCATGAATTTTAAAGCATTTGGATTTTTGTTGTTTCGTTTTTGGGTTGATGGTTATTATTATTTGTTTTTTTGGTGGGTAGGGGAGATTATTTCTCGATTTGAGAAGAGGGGTTTTTGTTGAAAGGTTTGAAGCTTTATCAATGCCCGAAATACCTAGCTGAGGTTTGCTTTCTTATGTTAATTTTCTGAATTTTTGCTTTTGAAGTAAGTCAAAGCAATGGTCCAACTTTGCTATGGTCATTTTCATGAATTCAGTTATGGAGTTTTATTTTTTATGTATGATATATGGTTATGTATTTGTTTTGGATTGACATGATAAATTTGTTATTAAATTTTATCCGTTGTTTAGAGTATCAAGATTGTCAATATTTCTTGATGGTTCAATGTAGGTTCTGTTATTTTGTGATAAATTTAATTTGTGGATGTTTTTTTTCTGCTTTAGGCTTGAACTTGTGTGTGCATTTGTTTTATTGTATTCAATTTATGAGGGATTGTATTATATCTTGTCATAGTTTATCATACATTCTGTGTACACTAGGAACTATGCATCTTCCACCACAAGGAAATCATCATGTCCGCTTGTTGAATACTGTAGATAATATGCAAAAACCTAGATTGTTTACGGATACCGGAGTTGCAAAATGTTAGAATTTATAGACAAATCTCTGAGGCATCTCCACTATTTTGAAGGTTCAGTTTCGCTGGTCACATATGAAATGCAGATTTATTTTTTTAAAAAAAAAATCCTTGCACATGGCGTAGGTCTCGGCTGACAGGAAGGTACTCAACTTGCAGAAATATGTTAAAAGTTAAATAGAAAACCTTCCAAGGCTCACTACAACTTTGGAGTTTTAGTGTAGTGACAAGGTCAGTTCATATATAAGACCATCTGTAAGACCTTTTCTGTTACACAAAGAATCTCTTTTGAGTATACTACTGTTGTAGTTTCTCACTTGAAAATATATTACATCTGGTTAAACTAATGTTGTCACTCTTGGTAGTTGCTTTGCATAGGTGGACTCAACTGGCTGTTTAAAATATATCAATTGGAGTAGTCAGTTCATTCATCTTCCAGGAGTTGCTCGGCCTGAGGAAGTGCACACCAAATGATTGCTTCAGTTAGGCAACAGCATATTGAATGTCATCCATGTTTAGATCGTGCTGTATCTTTTGATGATCAATGGACAATATGCACACCCATAGGAATAGAGATGAGTATTGTTACACTGTGTACTATCAGAACTTATATAGTCACTAAAACTGTCCAAGATGGAACTGAGAATTCCCCGTTCAACCAAAGCTTCGACATGGTTGGGAGACTACGTGCAGGATATTGTTTTTGTTGTTGATGTTGATGATGTTATTTAGGATTACCTGCAATGGGGAGCGTGCAATGTCTTTTATATTTCTTCAATACACAAACAGTAATAAGAAGGCAGTAATAAGAAGGCTGCTTTTAGGATATTAAAAGCATAGTGCACCATGTTCAAAGCCTAAAGTGTTGGGTGTATGTCTTGCATACTTGGGTTCAATAAGAAAAGAAGACGATAAAGCGTAGAAGGTCGAAGCGTCGATGGAAGACGAAGCAACAATAGCAGCACACCAACATATTCAATTGACAGTCACCGTCCAAACCCTTTGTTTGGATTTTACCAACTGCGATTGACTGGGCATAGGGACAGTCGACCGCCAATGGCGGGCTGGTTGTTATTGGGCCTATATTCGGGTGATCATTTAAGCTATTCTACTCGAAGTTAGATCGTACGGCTGATCGTATGACTTCTTCTTCAAGATATATTGTACAATTATTGTATCAAGACTAAACCTAGGTTTCTCTAGATCTTTATATTTTGTATTAGCTTCTATTGATAGATGTAGTACTTCATTGAGATTTCTCCATTGTAAGTGATGCTTGAGAGCTAGTTATTGATGAGTGAGTTTGTAACTCTTGTAATCCTCTCTACTTAAATAATATCTCCTTATATTTTTTCCGGATTAGGGTTTACCCAAACTGGAACAAAGCTTTGTGTGATTGGTGTGATCTACGTACTTAGTTGTTCATCAGATCTGTTTGTGCTCCTCGCTACCTTGCTCAACAACTCTGTTGTGCCACAATTCTCTTACAACTGGTATCAGAGCTACAATTGACAAATTTCTTGGTGAAGATGACAGGTCACAGCTATACGAAGATCAAGTAGTTCGACGGTAAAATAAACTTTTATCTCTGGAAGGTGGGCATGTATGATGTACTCGTTCAAGAACATCTACATCTAGCCCTAGATGGAGAGAAAGGAAATTCATCCAACATGTAGGAGAGGGATAAGATTTTTCTAAGAGCCCTAAGTTTAATTCGATTTTCATTTGCGGGCGAGGTCAAGTGCAACTTTCTTAAGGAGAAAAGCATGAATAGTCTGTGCAAGACTCATAACTGACTACTCAGGATCGTCGTTATTGGATTAGATGTATTGAAAGAGGAAATTATTTCGTTTCTTAATGAAGGTACTGTTCTTCAGGATCATCTTACAAAATTTTGTTAAGTGTTATCTGAACTGAGGACGATAAACGCTCTGAACTGAGGACGATAAACGCAGATGGTCTAAGCGAAGAGGATAAACTTTCAACTTGATATATTCACTACTAGATTCGTATGAGCATTTGATAACTACCATGCTACATGTAAAGTCTGCCAAGGAGAATCTTTCAGTGGCTGAGGTGATCAAGGGCTTGAAGGAAGATCATCTTAGGTAGGAGACTCATAAATCATCATCTACTTTCACAAGTTGCTTAGCAGTGGGAGATCCTTCAATAAAAAATTAAAGTGCGCATAAAGGTGTGATCCGTTGTCGATATTGTAAGAAGGTTGGGCATTACAAGAAGGATTGTCATAAGTTGCTGAATCAGAAGAGCGTCAATGTTGTCAGTGCTACTGAATCATGCTATTGTCTTGTTCTACTCACATTTGCTTCGAAAGGGAGAAGTTTTCTACTTACAAGTCAACGAGTATTGGTGAGATTTGTGATGTAGTTAGTGAGGGAACGGTTGAGTTAAAGATGCCAGATGGAAACATATAAACTCTAAGAAAAGTCATGCATATACTTCTGCTGAAACAGAATCTGATATCCTTGGGAACTTTGGAAGCATGCGGCTGCAGATATAGAGATCGAGGTAAGTTCTGTCTGTTTGAGAAGGTCGTCGTAAGGTGATGTTCGAAAAAAAGGGTGTTGGACCAGGCCAGCACAATCTCTACAACCTTTGTGGGGATCAGAAACCTTTTGCAAATGTTTCTATGTCTGTTATTCCTAAAGGATCTTCTAGTTTGCCGCCACCAGATTTATCGAAGCGAGACCACGATGTTCGAATATCGTCGAGAGGTGGAGAGTGCCTCGGGGTAGGTGGAGTTCATGTGGAGGGTGGCTCCTCCATATTAATGCCTACTGGGGTGTGCCTTTGCGGGGCATATTGATTGGTGAAATACGGTGAAAATTGATTCAACTAGCTGAGGAAACTACTGAACCGAGTTCACTTACAGGTGGAAGACAAAAAGTCTAGAGGTGATTAATCACATAGTATTGATAGCATGCGTATATAATCCAAGGTAGAGATTGTTGGTTGTACGTCTTGCATACTTGGGTTCGATAAAAAGATAATAAGGTGAAGTGAAGGACGTCGAAGCTTCGATGGAAGACGAAGCATAAGCTGCAGCACAACATCATATTCAGTTGACAGTCCACTGCCCTCAAGGGCAGTCAACCGTCTAAACCCTCTGTTTGGATTTTACCAATTGCGGTCGACAGCTCATAGGGACAGCCGACCGTCAAATGCGTGCTGGCTTCTATTGGGCCTATATCTGGGTGATTGTTTGATCCAATCTTCAACTCCAAGTTAGATCGTGTGGCTCCTATCGTGTGGCTTCTTCTTCAAAATATATCAGATGGTTTGTGTATCAAGACTAAACCTAGGGCTTAGATCTCTATATATTGTAATAGCCTCTCCTCTATTGAGGAAGGTAGTACTTCATCGAGATTTCTCCATTCTACGTGAGGCTCGAGAGATAGTTCTTGGTGGGTGAGTTTGTAACTCCTGTAATCTTTCTATAATTGAATAATATCTCCCTATAAATCTCTCCGAATTAGGGTTTGCCCAAACCAGGATAAATCTTTGTGTGATTGGTGTGATCTACTTACTTGGTTGTTCATTAGATATATTTGGGCTTCTCGCTACTTTGCTCAACAACTCCGATGCGCCACAATTTCCTAACATAAAGATCAATATTGAAGTACATTTATCATTGATGCGGTTTGTTTCTGGGAGACGTGTGGATGCACCAGGTGTGAGTTCGGACTCGATTTGTATTGAAGGAGAAAGCTGCTTGTCAGACGACCCTCGGCTGACCGGGCGGTACCTGTGACGGGCTCGGAATGAGGTGGATGTCTGGGCTCGGATCAGAGGGTTCGGATCCGAGGTCTTGTGTACCTGCAGACGGTCCTGAAACACCGGGGTTTATCCCGGTGGCGGACCCTCCGACGATCTAGTCAGTCTCTGTGAGAGAGTAGCAATAACTAGGTGAATTTAAGCGGCAAAAGATTGGTTACCTCAAAAGGTGGGTGAGGGTCTAGTATTTATAGAGAATTCCAACCGGGTTTGGATCCGCTTGGGGGCCGGGTCTGAACCCGAAAGCCCATGGGCCTGACGTGGCAGAAGGTCCAGGGGGTTTAGGGCTGACGTGGCAGTACCAGGAGTGGTATAGGGCTGACGTGGCAAAGTCCTTGGTGGTATTTGGAGCTGACATGGCGGATCATGGGGCTCCTGTGCTCCTGGGAGAATCTGGTGGCCTAGGTTGTGCCAGGTCATCTTCATTCTACACCAGGATGGGCGGACGGCCCGGAGGGCCGTCGTGGATCGGAGGCCGAGGGCCATCGATGCTCATCGGATACGAGGAGACCAGTTCTGTGGGGGTGAACTTGAGGTTCGGCGCCGACCCTGCAGAGGCTCGAAGCCGAGCCAGATTGTTGTTTTTCCTGTTTTTGAGTGAGAGCTGTACTGGGCCCTGGTTGGGCCCCAAGCCATTTTTACCCTACCACACAAGCCCCCCACTCTTGCGGGGGTGCGGGAGCTAGCCATGGAGGAGTGTTTTATGGTTGTAGAAATGGGATAGCGAATCGCTGGGCCTTCATGAGGGGGTTGCCCTGATGTTGGAGTGAGCCTCGAGCCGGCGAGGGTTGATTGCTCTGATGTTAGAGCGAGCCTCGAGCTGGCAAGGGATGGTTGCCCTGAGGTTTAGAGCGAGCCTCGAGCTGGCGAGGGTTTAAGGGTCGGCAAGGGTGATGGCGAGCCGTTGAAACTTCTTGAGAAGATTACCCTGGTGCTAGACCGGACCTCGAGCTTTCGAGGGATTATGGGTCAGCAAGGGCGATGGCGAGCGGTTGAGTCTTCCGGAGAAGACTACCCTGGTGCTAGACCGGTCCTCGAGCCGGCGAGGGTGATGGCCAGCCGTTGAGCCTTCCTGAGAAGACAATCCTGGTGCAAGACCGAACCTCGAGCTTTCGAGGGATTATGGATCGGCAAGGGTGATGGCGAGCCGTTGAGTCTTCCGGAGAAGATAACCCTGGTGCTAGACCGAACCTCGAGCTTTCGAGGGATTACAAGTCGGCAAGGGTGATGGCGAGCCGTTGAGCCTTCCTGAGAAGACAACCCTGGCGCTAGACCGAACCTAGAGTTTTCGAGAGATTATGGGTCGGCAAGGGTGATGGCGAGCCGATGAGTCTTCCGGAGAAGATTACCCTGGTGCTAGACCGAACCTCGAGCTTTCGAGGGATTACAAGTCGGCAAGGGCGATGGCGAGCCGTTGCGTCTTCCTGAGAAGATTACCCTGGTGCCAGACCGAACCTCGTGCTGGCGAGGGATTACGGGTCGGTAAGGGTGATGGCAAGCCGTGGTGTTTTCCTGAGAAGGTTACCCTGGTGCCAGACCGAACCTCGAGCTGTCGAGGGATTACGGGTCGACAAGGGTGATGTCGAACTGTTGTGCCTTAGAACGTTTGAGCGGGGGTAGCCCGCTGTTTCTGCAAAGCATTGAAGGCGCTCCGGGATCTGTGTGATGTTCCAACTTCCTAGGGGCCTTAATTGCGCCGCCTAATAAATGCATGGCGCATGGGCTTCCGTCGTTTGGCTTTCCCAACGCCATAGTGGCAGGTCTAGGGTGGAGGTTATAAATACCTAACTCCCCCCTGTGGATTTGATCACAGCAAGGGTGGTCCATTGGCCACCAGAGGTGTCTGCTTCGGCGGACGTCTCTTTCTTGCAAAATTTTGTCCCTGAGTGTCGGAGAGGTGGTTACTCTGTCGCCCGGATCTTCTCTTGGATCTGATGGCCCCGATACGGTAGTCAGATCTGGGAGAGATCAGGGCGAGAGGGATAATGACCGAAATCTGGACCGGGGAATAAGGAACCTCGGATTGGTGGTGACTCTGCCGTTCGGATCCTTTTTCGGGTCAGACGGCCCTCACACGGTTGTTTGGCCCGAGAGAGATCAGGACGGGAGGGGTACCCACCGTATTCTGGACCTGAGGCTGAAGAGCCTCGGATATGCGGGTCGATCCGCTTTCTGTTAGGGTTCTAGGCGATGGTGGCTTTCCTCCCACCCTCGAACAATTCGGGGTTTCGGCTGACGAGGCCGTAAGCCCCGAGCTGCTTGCGGGTGAGAGGGGAGCCGACCGAGCCCTGGAGCCTGGGGTGCAGGCGATGGTGGCTTTTCTGCCACCCGGGAACAATTTGGGGTTTCGGCTGCCGAGGCTGTAAGCCCCAAGTTGTTAGCGGGTGAGAGGAAGCCGACCGAGCCCTGTAGCCTTAAATCTTTAAAAAAGGAATTTTTCCGCAGAGCACTTCATCCGAACCGACCCCTGTGTCTGGCTGGCAACCTGGCACTGGATGACGTCAGCAGCCCACGTTTCGAGGACGTGGCGCGATTTTCCAGGCGGCAGTTACACGTCAATCGGTGAACAGTAATTGTGAAAATCGAGGAGTCGTTTTCGTCCTCTATAAATGTTCCCCCCTCTCCTCCTATCGCCCACTTCTTTCTCGCTTCTTACTTTTCAAAAAATCTTCCAACTCTTCAGCGCTCGTCCCTTCAATTTGCTGCAGCAGGCTCGTTCTCCCGAAGCGATCTCAGGTTAGTCGGTAAGTTTGTTTAGCTTAGGCACAGATGGACAGGGCTCAGTCTGGCTCATCAGCGTCGACGTCTGGGGGGGGAAGTGAAACCCGCCTCCAAATCGACTTCGTGGGAGGAGCCGGTAGGCGAGGAGGAGGTGGTACACAATGTGAAGCCGTTACGATCTCGGAGGCATTTTGTGGTGGAGAGCAGCGAATCTGAGGAGGGGGGCGGTAGTTCAGACGAAGTCCAGATTTTAGGGTTGGCTTCCGGAGAGGAGGGTGGTCCCGAAGGGGGTGAAGCCGAAGGGCCTCAGAATCCGACCGGTCTGGGGCGATTATCTACACCCTCGCCGGAACGAGCCAAGAAGAAGAGGGCTCCGAAGAAGAAGGGGTCGAGGACCGGTGGCTCGAGTCAGGTGCCTGTTTATCGTAACTTGATGACAGGGTCACCCGTACAACCCAAACCGTTCCGTCGATACCCCGACGGTCTCTCCGATAAGGAGCTTTTTGGGGTCCAACCGTCGTCGCCGAGCCGGAAGAGGGTGAAGATGGACACACTCCCGACCATTCTGGAGGCAGGTGACTTGGAGGCTTTGCAGTTGGCATACCACATAGGGTCCAGCTACGAGCTCATGCTGCCGAGCTCTTCTCTTCGGCCGACCGACCCCCTGCCGGATAGGTATTGCATCCTCCCTGTGGACGCCTTCATCTCTGGACTGAGGCTGCCAGTTCACCCATTCGTTCGGGAGGTGCTGAATTGGGTGTCCTTGGCGCCGATGCAGTTTGGGCCGAACTCCTGGAAGCAGATCATCTGCTTCGTGCTGATGTGCGAGGAGCAGAAGGTACCCCTACGGCTAAATGTGTTCCGGGCGATGTTGATGATCAGCTCGTCGGCAGAGGGTGTATACTACATCTCGCCTCGGGGTAAGGGGAAGGTAGTCCACGGTCACCCAGATTCTATCAAGGATTGGAAGAAGAAATATCTGGTGATCCGGAGTGAGGATCCTTGGGATATCCCTACACGATGGAACCACTCTAAGCCGAGCTACAAAACGCCGAGGCCGAGGGACCTGACGGCTGAGGAGTGGAGGTTTGTTGAGCGCCTCCGTCTGTCGTACAGCATCAATTGGACGAAGGTGACAGAGGCCCACCTGGCGAGCGTTGGACTGAGCCCGACCATGCTTAGTATGTAGTTGTTTCTTTTCTCTCGATCTTCTTGTACTTTCTTGCTCATTGTTCTTAATGGATTTTTTTACAGATATGGATGAAGAATCGATTAAGGCACTGAGGCTCGCCATGAAGAAGAAGAAGGCCGAGAAGAAGGGGGACGCGGTGAAGACGACCGGGTGGTCCCAGGCGGTCTCCGAGGCCCCAATTCAGCCGAGGGCCAAAAGGACTTGCTCGGAGACAGGCAGGGACGTGGTGGTTCAGGGGGGCTTGGATCAGGGCAAGGCTGCTGACCTTGATAAGGGGAAGGGTCCCCTGGTGGATCCCGGGATAGAGGAGAGACTTCGGCGACCGTGGGTGCCGAATTGGTCGATCCCCGAGGGTGACTGCCTGACCCGAGGGCGCCAGGCCGTGGAGGTTGCAGATAAGCTGGCGACCCCCCGGGACCGCTCGGAGATGAAGGCCGAGACCCTGGACGGGGCGTACGTGCGCCTTGCGCAGGCTAATGTGTTGGTAAGTCAACCGAACCCACTTGTCTTGAGATTATGTTGCAAAGAAGGCTTTCCTAGTAGTGTCTGGCTACTGCAGGCGACCGTGCAGGGGGCCCACATGAGAGGCCTTTATGAGGCGACTTTGCAGCGAGAGCGAGACCGGGCTGACAAGGCCGTGCAGGAGATGAAGGAGTTGAAGGTAGAGCTCGAAGGCTCGCATAGGAGGGAGACGGAGATGAAGGCGGCCTTTAACATGGAGAAGGAGGAATGGGCGAAGACGATGGCGGCTCAGAAGAAGATGTTTGCGAAGGAGAAGGATGAGTTGACGGAGGCGGGTCAGCTTCTGGTGATCAAAGCCCAGGACGACTGTTATGCAAAGGCCCTCAGTCATGTGAGGCACTTCTATCCGACCGTCGACCTGTCCAACTTCGAGTTTGACATGGAGATCGAGGGGACACCGAAGACCCCTGGCGAACAAGGGCCCGATGATGACCCGGCTGCCGACCCCCCAGTGAACCCGGCCGACACTGAGGTGGGAAAACAAGCTGCATAATTTTGTCTTTCTTTTTCCATCTCTCGATTGTATTTGCCTTCCGCGGACTGGCCACCGCATTTTTTGTATGGAGCAACTAAATTTATAAAAAGAGGGGTTTTTGACTGGCCAAGCATTTTGACCTCGGATATTTTCGAACCTCCTTGCTTATGTGTTTTGAGTGAGCTGGTTCTCTTGTAGGTTATGGCTCCCCCTCCTGAGGCGGACCCCCGTCGTTCCGACGAGGCGTGGCTCCGGAGCAAGGTTGAGGCCCTGGAGGCCACTTTGGTTCGGTATCGTAAGGGGGCCCGTGACACTGATGCGGCCTTCAATTATTACAGGAACAAGTCTGAAGCCCTCAGTGAGGAGGCAAGCCGGCTGAGGATGGCGATGGTGGATCGGGAGCTCGGGGGCGTCGGTCTCAGATATACTATGTCTAGTCCCTCGGTGCAGAGGCCCTCCTCTGAGAAGCTACTTCGTGATGTGATAGTGGAGAAGGAGATGGAGATACACCGTTACAGGACGATGTTGGGCGTCTCGACATCTTCCTCGGGGGGTCGGCGAGCGGAGGGGGTTCCCTCTGCGTTGCTGCTGATGGAGCGTACGCGACCCGTTGATGCCCAGAGCTCCGTGGCCGGTGCGTCGACTGTGGCTGAGCCGAAGGACCATCATGACAAAGAGAGAGTTCCAAGTCGTTCGGTCGGAGTGATCTCGCCCTTCGTCGGACCCGAGAGGCCCTAAGGTGGTGGTTTCCTCCAGCTTGAGATGAGTGGAGTGGTCCTGTAACGGTCCTTGGTTGTTTTTCCAGAACAAAATAAAAGAGTATGAATAAAGAATTCTTTTCCTTCTTTGCTCTGGTTAGTAGTGTAGTGAATGGCGGCGGAGGCGAGGTTTGGCTCCGTTGATTCGTGAGGAATCGACGCGGGGTATTAGGAAGATTCCCTGGTTTGAAGCTGGGTCGAACCTACCGAGGCGTTTGGGGACGACACCGGAGTGAGAACTCGGGTGCCGATCCCATTGTCCGGTGTTAGGTCGGAGCTGCCGGGGCATTTGGAGTTTGACAAAAAAAGACTCCTTTCATACAAGATAGGGAGGATCGTCGAAGCGGCCCTTTACACATGAAAGCTTACAAAAGAATTAATTTACTTTAGCCAAGCTAGAACCTAGGTTCGTTCTTCCAAGAACTTCATTAGGTGCTCGGCATTCCAGGGTCGGCTGATGGGCCGGTCGTCCATATCTGCCAGTTGGTATGTACCAGGGCGTACAGCCTCGACTACACGGTATGGGCCTTCCCAGTTGGGAGCCAATTTCCTCTTCTTGGTTGGATCAGAGACAGATAGTTTTCGTAACACGAGGTCCCCTGCCTTGATGTTTGTGGGGCGGACCTTCTTGTTGTAAAACCTCTCGATCCGTTGTTGGTAGATGCTTCTCCGGATTGAAGACTTTTCTCGCACCTCGGCGACGAGGTCCAGGTTGGCCCTCAGGTCGGACGCATTGTCAGCTTCATCGAAGGTTATGATCCGGGGAGAAGGTAATCCGACCTCGACGGGGATGACTGCCTCTGTCCCATAGGTCAGACTGAACGGTGTCTCCCCCGTGGAGATCCTCTTGGTGGTTCGGTGTGCCCATAGCACGTTAGGCAGCTCCTCGACCCACAGCCCTTTGGGAGAACTGTCGAGGCGCTTTTTGAGGCCGTCGAGGATTTGCCTGTTCGCGTTCTCCGCTTGGCCATTGGACTGAGGGTGGCAAATGGCGGAGAAACGCTGCTGGATGCCGATGTTCGCGCAGAAGGTTTGGAAGTTCTGACCTTGGAACTGGGTTCCGTTGTCTGTGACGAGGACCCGAGGGATTCCGAACCGGCAAATGATGTTCTTCCAAAAGAACTGTTGCACTTGGCGCTCGGTGATGCTGGACAGTGGTTCGGCTTCGAGCCACTTGGTGAAGTAGTCGATGGCGACTATCAGGAATTTCTTTTGTCCCACCGCTGGGGGGAAGGGCCCCACAAGGTCCATACTCCACATGGCGAACGGCGCAGGGCTCGCCAGGGATCGGAGATTGGCTTGAGGAAGCCTCTTGATAGGGGAGAACCTTTGACAGGGGTCGTACCTCTTGACTAAGTCTTGTGAGTCTTGGAGCATGGTCGGCCAATAGTACCCCTGATTCAGGGCCTTTCGAGCAAGTGTCCTGCTCCCCATGTGGCATCCGCCGATCCCCTCATGTAGGTCTTTGAGGGCGTAGCTGGCCTCGTCGCTGGTGAGACAGCGGAGGTATGGTTTGCCGTCAGCCAAGGTGTACGAGCGTTTGAAGAGAATGTCATCAATCATGACAAACCTTTCAGCTCGGACTCTGACTCGTCTGGCCTCGGCCCTGTCTTCAGGAAGCTCGACACTGGTTAAGAATCTTCGGATGGGAGTAGTCCAGTCGTCTGGGCCGGTACCATCTTGCACACACATCGCCTCCGGCTCTGGGTCATTGATACTTGGCTTCAGGAGGATTTCTATGAGCACCGTCTGATTGAGACCCTCGAAGGAGGAAGAGGCGAGTTTGGACAACGCGTCTGCTTGAGCGTTCTGTTCCCTAGGGACTCTGATAACCGTGGCGCAGCTGAAGGACGCCAGGAGTCGTCGGACTGCCGCCAAATACCTCACCATGCGATCATCGCGGGCTTCGTATTCTCCGGTGATCTGATTGACCACGAGCTGAGAATCGCTGAAGGCCCGAATTTGCTTGGCTCCGGCTCGGTGGGCGAGGGTCAATCCAGCGATCATGGCCTCGTATTCTGCCTCGTTGTTGGAGGTCAGAAAGTTGAGACGGAGGGAGTATTGAAGTAGGAATTGGTCGGTTTCATGCCCATGATCTCTGTGGAAGCGGCAGTAGAAGCGCTGATCTCGATTTTTGTTGTTATTAGGTCGGGGAGGTAGTCGGACGATGCCTTTGTCTTCGATTTCTAAGAGGATGGCGGATACGTTATGTGTCAAGGGAGTGTACCTCTCGAAGCGGGGGACCGGCGGGATCTTCTTCATGGCCCCCGCGTCCCTCAGAGCTTTCTTTGATGGTTCGACTTCTTCGGCCTTCCGTTTTCCCTTCCCGGTGGCCTCCCTGGCATCTTCGGGGTTGAGGGCCTCTTCTGCCTTAATGTATTTTTCAACCCTGTTGAGGAGGTCGGGAAAGTCGACGGGGGGTTTCTTCGCTAGAGAAGCCTTGAGCTGTCCATGACGGACGTTGTGCCGAAATGCCGCGGAGGCGACGCCTGGATCAAGGGAGGAGACCGACCTTGCCTCTGCGGTAAACCTCCAGACGAACACTCTGAGTGACTCCCCCTCTATCTGTCTGAGCCCAAGTAAAGAGGCACTGGTCCTTTCGGCCTTCCGGCTGGTGACAAAGTGGGCAAGAAAATTGCCCTCTAGTTGGTCGAAGGAGTAAATGGAGCCGGGGGTGAGCTTCGAGAACCATTCACGAGCCGGACCCCGAAGGGTGGCAGGGAAGGCTCGGCACAGCAGGGGATCCGAGGCGCTGTGAATCATCATGAGGGTTTTGAAACCCTCCATGTGATCAGCAGGATCTCCCTCGCCGTCGTAGGTCTCGAATTGAGGTGGTCGGAAATTCCTGGGTATTTCCGCTTGGAGGATGGGGGCGGAAAAGGGAGGACGGACAGGTCTGTACCCCTGAGCCGCTCGTTGGCCGCCGTCTCCTATGTGATCGAGGCGATCGTCCATTTCTTGGAGGTGCCTTAGGAGTACGCCATCGTCTTCTGGCTGGATTGTTGATGGGCGGGACACGCTGGCCTCGGCGTCCGACCCGGTTTGGGAATGGAGGGTTTCCTCCCTGGGGGCCCGTCGGAGAGCCCCCAGAATTTCTCTTCGGAAGTCCTGGAACTCCTTGTGAGTGACGGGGGCTCCCTCGATCCTGTTTGGTCGGTCTGAAGGTTGCCTTCCGACGCGGCTGAGCGCTGGCCTCCGTCCCTCGGGCAGCGGTCTTGGATGGTTCGGGGCCGGGTTGGAAGCGGCCCTTCCCCTGCTGCGACTAACCTGCCGGTTGATGATTATCCCCCGTAGGTCGGGCTGGACTTGACGGGTGACGCTCCTTTGGGACCCCTGATGGGGAGCCCTGTGTTTTGAAATGTGTGGCCCGGCCTTAGCAGTTGGTGGGGGCGAGTCCCGTCGGTTGACGGAGGAAGCAGCCCCCTCGCCTTTGGAGGCCCGTGAGAGTTCGGCTGTCGAGGTCCCTTGATGGTCGGGCTCGGGTCGGCTTCTGAAGCAGTGTTCCCACAGACGGCGCCAACCTGATGCTGTTTGTTTCTGGGAGACGTGTGGATGCACCAGGTGTGAGTTCGGACTCGATTTGTATTGAAGGAGAAAGCTGCTTGTCAGACGACCCTCGGCTGACCGAGCGGTACCTGTGACGGGCTCGGAATGAGGTGGATGTCTGGGCTCGGATCAGAGGGTTCGAATCCGAGGTCTTGTGTACCTGCAGACGGTCCTGAAACACCGGGGTTTATCCCGGTGGCGGACCCTCCGACGATCTAGTCAGTCTCTGTGAGAGAGTAGCAATAACTAGGTGAATTTAAGCGGCAAAAGATTGGTTACCTCAAAAGGTGGGTGAGGGTCTAGTATTTATAGAGAATTCCAACCGGGTTTGGATCCGCTTGGGGGCCGGGTCTGAACCCGAAAGCCCATGGGCCTGACGTGGCAGAAGGCCCAGGGGGTTTAGGGCTGACGTGGCATACCAGGAGTGGTATAGGGCTGACGTGGCAAAGCCCTTGGTGGTATTTGGAGCTGACATGGCGGGTCATGGGGCTCCTGTGCTCCTGGGAGAATCTGGTGGCCTAGGTTGTGCCAGGTCATCTTCATTCTACACCAGGATGGGCGGACGGCCCGGAGGGCCGTCGTGGATCGGAGGCCGAGGGCCATCGATGCTCGTCGGATACGAGGAGACCAGTTCTGTAGGGGTGAACTTGAGATTCGGCGCCGACCCTGCAGAGGCTCGAAGCCGAGCCAGATTGTTGTTTTTCCTGCTTTTGAGTGAGAGCTGTACTGGGTCCTGGTTGGGCCCCAAACCATTTTTACCCTACCACAATCATATTGATTTAAAAGTTAGTTCCATGCTGCTCTTGATATATGTGCTCTAGCTTGAGGATATTTTCAAATTTCTTGTTTTTAAGCAATTTTATTTTTAAAATGGATGAGAGGTATTAACAAAATATCAAGATGCGGCTCGTATCAAGATGCGGCTCGTTTATTTAGACAAGACATGTTTATTCCTAAGGGTACATGTAAAATTCTGGAGAATCCAACCGTCCTTCTAAGTTCTAACCCTTCTGACCCATTCTCTTTTTCCACTTTTTACGTCCCCTCTCTTTCGTCCTGCTTTGTCATATGTTGTTGTCATTTAAGTTCGGAAATATTTATTGAATGGTTTAAGTAGTAAACTTGTTGCTACGAGGCACAAATGACTTTTGTATAACGCTGATCCTTTAGTAAGATATCATTTCCGTTGTCTTCATTTCGGAGCTTACTTCTTCCGTCTTGGTTACCATAATATTTGTTCTCTCTGAAATTGGTATAGAGCTACTACAAAGCCAAAAGATTACCTTTTTTTTTTTCTTTCCAAAAATCGAATTTTGATTGGGTTGAGAGGCTTATATGCTTATACCTCTTTCATTGAGTATGCTTATTATAATTTGATCTTTACAATGAGCAATAACTTGTTTCACCAAGTATATATTGACATCTCTTATATACATTAATATGGATTAAATAATCAGGGATTCAGGGGCACCTGACGATGATTATTCTTCATCAATCTTTAGGGTATTCAATGCCATTCAAGAGAAGAGGAATAAATAACTAGAGACGTGCTTCTTTTTCACATTTTCTACTTTCTTCCTTATTATGAATTGTGAATTGTCCTAATAGATGATGTTCTATGAGTTTGTTTTGATGATCTTATTGACTGGACACAAGTAATTTTACATTATTTGTAATACTAATTTAAGACCTTCAACTAGAGAGTATAAATTATAAACTAAAGCTTATCACATTATTTGTCAAGTCTAATGATATCCATCACATTGTCGCTTGCCATAGTTAGAGATGAAACAGAATTAATCGTGTCAAACTGAAAATTACTGGTCATTCCTTAATAGTTTACTCTCTACTGAAAGAAAGTATTATAACAGGATGTTGTTTTGTTTCTGATGATGGGATCTCATATTTATTTTTCTTTTATACCTTTTGTTTTCAGGAGCATTACAAAGACCTAAAGGAAAAAGCACTCCTTCCTAAGCTGATAGACTACATTACATCAGGCCCTGTTGTCTGCATGGTATACGTCTACTATTCTACATTATCTGTCTGCTGAATTAGTGAACTTCTTTTCATTTATTTTTCTCTTTACTTTTACTTCTGTATTTGTAAGGCATGGGAAGGTGTCGGTGTTGTTGCATCAACTCGTAAGCTTATTGGAGCAACAAATCCTCTTCAAGCTGAACCTGGAACCATACGAGGTGATCTAGGTAGCTGTTCAGACAGGAAGGTTTGATTCCCTTAATTGTCTCCCTGTCTAGTAGGTTCACCGCCAGAAGTTGTACCCCGTTAATTTTCTTTCTTTCGGTATGTTTGTTTGTGTTAACATGAAATTCTCTGCAGAAATGTTGTTCATGCAAGTGACAGCCCTGAGAATGGTCAGCATGAAATTGGTGAGGCATTTCTGTTGTAGCTTCTTTATTCTAGAACTTACTAGTCACTGAAATAATCAATATATATATATATATATGTTTTTTTAACACAACAAATGGGAAATTATATTCTAGTGCATCGACCGGACAAATAAAGTTGTTCAAAAACAGGAAAGAGTTTTCTTGGGTTTTACCATGTACATATCAAGAGTTGGTGAAGTCAAATTTTCAGTCATATGTTAGTGCTACCTGCAACTTCCTGATTCCTTCACAAATTCTCAGACAGCCAACCATCATCTCTTCCTGTGGGCAAACTCTCCCTGGATGACCCACTGTGAGTTTGAGGGAGGGCCATAAATGAGAACAATTATACGCAGCAGTTATAGTCCGTTGCAAGTCTTTCCTCTACTGTAGCCATCATACATTTTTTGTTGTTGAAAGGATGTAGCCATCATACATTGCCTCAATAATTCTTCTCCCAAATCTCTCTTAACACGAGTTACATCATCTTGAAAAAGCTAGTTCATCCATGACTAACGCAAAGATGTGTCAAAAAAAGAAAAGAGTTCTGTCTACCTACCGATAAAAAGGGTGACCATTCCCTCATACACGTCATTACTTACATCAAATCCTTATTCCTTACATAAAATGATAAAAATCGCTGCAATCTCCTAACCCTGTTGGCCAGTCCTAAGGCAAATTTTTGTCTGTTTGAAGAAACAGTCCTAAGGCAATTTTGCATCAATAAAATCTGTATATCGAACACTACTTGAAAACGGAACAGTTCTTCTGTTCCGAAACCAAATGTTCCAAATGTTCCTAGAAATTCTTGCTCCCATTGGAAGATCTCTTTTCCTTCTCCTTGCATTTTTCCATCCATCAGTCACCTTAGCAAACATAGCTTCCAGATGTAAAACCAATTTGCTTTTCTGACAAGCTTGTTTCTTTATTCTCCGCACATTTACTCTCTTGTTAAATCGAATCAAATGGACTTGTGATGCCCTGTAATGCATAATAGTCAACATGGTAATTTGAAGCATAAGATGTATGATCGGATATCCTTGAATAGACTGAAAGTTAACTCATATAGTATTAAAAGTAATCCTGGATTTCCTCCGATTTTACAGCTCTCTGGTTCAAAGAAGGCGAGCTATGTCCTTGGGAATCTGCACAAGCATCTTGGCTCAGGGAGTGAAAGACAGTCCAGTGGCAATGAAATATATGCGAAGGATCAGAGGAAGCTATAGGAAATTTTCTGAGATGATTTTATGTAATTTTAATATCAACAATGTAGACCATAAGGTTAACAGAAGTTTCGGGTCCTTTTTTATTTAATTTTACCAGCAACAATATCCATCAAGATTTTGATGTTCACTTGATTGAACTGTAATTTCCCAATAAAAACAACTCTTAATTGCCTTGATGCTTTTTTGATGCAAGTATTTACCTTCATGTTGGTAATGCACTTGGATGTGCTCGAACTTGACTCATTTTTTTCTGTGAAATTTACTACAGTATATATTTCCTTCAAATCTACTTGGCCTTATTGCCATAACACAGGTTGTCACAGTTTGTTAAGTTTCTCTCTTTAGATTTTCTAGAGAGAGAAACTCCCTCAAAAAACAAAAAAATCCTAGATCTAGAGAGAGTTTGGTGGGTGCTGCGGCCGGGATCTCGCCGCCCCATCCCTTTCGCCCTTCACCCACCGCCATCTCTAGCCGATATCACTCCGAAACCTGGCCGCAGCGACTTCGAGCTACAAGTTCTTCCTTTTCGAGCTATCCTTGTTGAAAAATCGATTTGGGAAAAATAATTATTATTCTTGTTATTTATTTCTTTTCTGTATACATCTATATATATGAATTACATTCTTGGAGAAGAAGAAAAGAGATTGAGAGGAGATTGGGGAGATGAGAGATTTGGGGAATCTGTTTCCTATATATTAGGAAACAGAATATACAATTACTATATTTCAACACTCCCCCTCAAGTTGGTGCATAGATATTGAATATGCCCAACTTGCAACAAATTTCCAGAAGAGCCGAGTCGAAACAGCCTTGGTTAGGATATCTGCGAGTTGATCTTCTGACTTCACCTTGGATATCTCAATAACTTTCTCATCTAATTTTTCTTTGATGAAGAATCTGTCCACTTCTACATGTTTCGTCCTATCATGCTGAACTGGATTAGCCGAAATATCACACGCCGCTTGACTGTCACAATACACCTTCATAGGTTCCTTTGGACCATAACCTAAGTCCTGCAACAGGAGTTTCAGCCATAAAGCTTCTGTTATACTTAAAGCTACTCCGCGATACTCAGCCTCTGCACTAGAGCGTGCAACAACATTTTGCTTCTTGCTCCTCCATGTAACTAAATTTCCTCCAACAAAGATGAAATATCCTGAAGTGGAACGCCTGTAGATTGTAGATCCTGCCCAATCAGCATCAGTATATACCAAAACCTTCAAGTGTCCATGTTTCGCAAATAAGACTCCTTTTCCTGGGGCTGACTTAATGTATTTCATAATTCTCATTACCGTGTCCATATGTTGTTCCCGAGGTGTATGCATAAACTGACTTACCACACTTAAAGCATATGACAAATCTAGCCGTGTATGTGCAAGATACATTAGTCGTCCAACCAATCTCTGATATCTTTCCTTATCACAAGGCACTTGATCAGCTTCATTGCATAGTTTCATTCCTTCTTCCAATGGTGTACTAATCGGTTGACAAGCGGACATTCCAGTTTCCTTCAATAAATCCAGAGCATATTTTCTTTGAGAAAGAAATATTCCCTTTCTTGAGCGAGAAACTTCAATACCAAGAAAGTATCTCAAAGGACCAAGATCTTTCATTTCGAACTCTTGTGACAAGTAGTTCTTTAATGCCTTCATCTCCTCAGGATCATCTCCACTTACTATCATATCATCAACATAAATAATGAGAGCAATAATTTTACATTCTTTCCTTTTTAGGAATAGAGTATGATCAGAATTACTCTGATAGTATCCGAATGTCCTCATTGCCTTTGTAAATCTCCCAAACCAAGCTCTTGGCGACTGCTTCAGTCCATATAATGCTTTCTTCAGACGACATACTTTGTTGCTGTGTTGGACTAGTCTGTTCGACCCTGGTGGAAGATCCATATAGACTTCTTCTGTCAATTCCCCACGCAAAAATGCATTCTTCACATCAAATTGCTCCAACGGCCAGTCAAGATTGGCAGCAACTGTCAGTAAGACTCGAACAATACTGAATTTTGCCACTGGTGCGAATGTATCTTCATAATCAATTCCATGCGTTTGAGTGTACCCTTTGGCAACCAACCTTGCTTTGTATCGCTCTATTGAACCATCAGACTTATACTTCACTATATAAATCCATCTGCATCCTACTGGCTTCTTTCCTGCTGGCAGCTCGACTATCTCCCAAGTCTAGTTCTTTTTCAAGGATTTATCTCCTCATCCATAGCTGCTTTCCACCATGGATCAGTAAGGGCTTCCTGCACACTGTTAGGAATAGATACAGCAGATAATTAATTCACAAATGACCTTTTTGATTCAGACAATCGGTGAGTGGACACATAATGACTCATGGGGTACTTGACTTTACTAGTAGGATTAGGCTCGTAAGTGGGTTTGGGGATACCTCTAGTAGTACGGTTTGGGAGTTCTCTTCTTGGAGCTTCGGACAGCGATGACGATTGGTTTTGGGGTTCTGCTGGGAGTAGAGATAGATCTGATGGTACTGGTGGTGGAGATGGTTCAGATGGTGCTGGTGGTGGAGATGGCTCATCTTCATGGAGGTTCGGCACCGACTGCAGATCTTCGTGGAAATTTTCTTCCTCAACCAAGTCTTCATTCGAGTGATCGTCATTACTTACATCCAGATTTTCTCCCCTTATACCTGATTGTTCAGTTTGAATAGTAACCACTTCATCATAGGCAAGAGTTTGAACTTCACTTCGGTACTCCCCCTGAAGTTCAACCTCAGAGGAAAAATACATCTCATCTTCATGGAACACAACATCCATAGTCACAAACATCTTTTGAGTTGGTGGGTGATAGCACCGATACCCTTTCTTATTCTGTGCATATCCCATGAAAATACAACGGACAGCTCGAGGAGTTAACTTATTGCGTTCATGTTGATGAAGATGAACAAATGCAACACACCCAAACACACGAGGTGGCAAGTTGATAACTTTTGGTGCATTCATAGCTTCAGTTAATGCTTGAAATGGTGTGAGGAAGTTTAGGATTTTAGAGGGAACTTGGTTGATTAAGTATGCAGCAGAAGTAAGGGCTTCTCCCCAATAAATGAGTGGCATATTTCCATGGATGAGAGAAGCACGGACAACTTCGAGCAAGTGTCTATTTTTCCTTTCTGCAACCCCATTCTGTTGAGGTGTATACGAGCATGTAGTCTGATGAACAATTCCGTGTTCCACCAAATATTGTTGCAGATTTGAACTCAGGTACTCTCCGCCATTATCACTCCTAAGAACTTGAATTTATGAATTATACTGAATCATAACATGCTTGTGAAATTTCTAAAACAAACCACTAACTTCACTTTTCGACTTCATCAAACAAATCCAGGTCATACGGGTACAGTCATCAATAAAGGTCACAAACCATTTGGCTCCTCCAAATGTAGTGGTTTTGGATGGACCCGCAGAATGAATCATCATAAAAGGAAGGAAGCTTCGACTTGGACTTGGAGGAAAAGAGACATGATGACCTTTTGCGAGTTCACACACATCACACCGAAAGGCAGATATATCCAACTTCAAAAATAAACTTGGAAATAATTTTTTCAAATAACCAAAGGAGGCATGCCCTAGACGTCGATGCCATAGCCAAATATCTGATTTCTTCTTCTCATCTTCGGATCCTTCCACACTTAGAGTTTGAGTCAACTTGCTCGAACATTCAGATTCTAAATCTAGGTAATAGAGCTTCCCATGTCTAACCCCATAACCAATCGTCTTGCGAGTCCGAATATCTTTAAACACACAATGTGAAGGCCAAAAAACTACAATACAATGTAAGGCAGTGGTTATTTGGGCAACAGATAATAGGTTGAAATTCAAGGATGGCACAACTAGGACAGTATCTAAGGTTAGGTTGTTTGTGAGGTGTATGATACCCTCGCCAGTAATAGTGGCAGGATCACCATTGGCAGTGGACACAGTTGATTTAGTGGATGGTTGAAAATTTTAAACTTGTCTAGAATCAAAAGTCATATGGTCAGTAGCACCCGAATCAATTATCCATGCACTATTCATAACAGAAGCAGAAATATTAAATACCTTACCATCATTACCTGCAGCTGTAACTAATGTAGAGGCGAGTCCAATACTCTTCTCAGCTCCATCAGTTTGTCCCATGGTAGCGGAACAAGAAAACAACGGATCTAATTTGATCAGCAACAGCAAATAGGAGCATTCAGACTAGCAAGCCGATTTGATCAGCAAACCCCAAAAACAACAATCTAGATTTGGATCTTCGGCAAACAACAACCCAAAAATAAAAAAAACAGTAATGGTGCACAGTGGTATTGTCAGGAAACTTCGGATCGAGTTCGGGATCGATAGCGGCATACAATAAGAAGGGAAACCTCGGGATCGGGATCGTCGACAGGGACAGAGGCTTTGGGGATTGATGATGGCGACGGGATCAGGGTTCGATGATGGCGACGGGAGAAAGAGACTTCAGGGGTGTCAAGCGGTGGTGGTCGCTGGCGTGGCCAGTGATCGGGAAGAGGATGAAGGCATCAATTGCTGTAATAGGGAGGGAAGATCAGCGAATGGCGGGTTCAGGCATCGGGGATGGGCATTGCTGGATGAGGGCGGCAAGTCGATGAGCGGCGCTCGATAGGAGAGCGGCAGTGCTGAGGGCGTCGATGAGCTGGGCATCGACTGACGACGTCGGAGGGTGGTCGGGATCGGGGCCTTGACGACGACAGAGAGGAGCGTCGGGGAGTTCGGGGTTGTCGAGGGTTCGGGAATGTCGGTGACTGGTCAGGATCGGGTCGGGATGGAGGCATCAGATTCGATCACCTCCGTCTCTTCTTCTTTTTCAACTAGCCTAGATCTTGTTAGGCTCTGATACCATGTTGAAAAATCAATTTGGGGAAAATAATTATTCTTGTTATTTATTTATTTTCTGTATACATCTATATATATGAATTACATTCTTGGAGAAGAAGAAAAGAGATTGAGAGGAGATTGGGAAGATGAGAGATTTGGGGAATCTGTTTCCTATATATTAGGAAACAGAATATACAATTACTATATTTCAACAATCCTCCCGTTACAAGGCCGCCACGACTTCGAGCTACGCCGGCAACTCCGAAACCAGGCTAGCTGATCTGCTTCGCTCTCCTCTCATGGTGCCGAAGTCGTGGGACACCTGGCCTCTTTCCTGGGCACCGAAAGCCCATGGAATCCATCACCGACCCAGATATGATCCCCTCAGATCTGGGCCTCGGCGAGAGGGGCGCCACCCCCCCAACCCCCCATGTCGCAGTCGGGTAGGCCGTTCCGCTGCTGTGGTGTCGTCGCCGCCGCCCCGGTGCTCCTCCACCGCCGAGCTACCCTTTTTCCCTCTACTTCTTGGTGAGCCGCCCCTCTTCGATGACGGTCGTCTAACGAGGGCGCCAACCCAAATCTGATCCCCTCAGATCTGGGCCACGCGCGAGAGGGACACCCCAATCCCCAACCCCCCACGTTGCAATCACAGTCGGGGAGGCCATCTGCTGCCGTGTCGATGCCGGTGGGTGGTGTCGGCAGCAATAGAGCCCCCTCAATATCAATTGAAGTGTCGACGCCTTTGTTTGGGTGGTGTGGAGGGTCTCGTATGTTGTTTTGCACGATTGTGGAACTTAGGCCCGAAAATGGGGTCCCTCCATGATGTGCGCTCACTTGTCTTAACTTTCAGGGTGCTTGTCTCAACTGTCACGGAGCGACTATGTCGCACCAGAGCATCCTCCCGCGCCTGTTGTTATGAACGCCATGGATTTGGGGCTCAAGTGTGTGAGGACGGTGGTTCGGTATGGGGCCTGTGGGGCAAAGCCGGTGGTTGTTTGCTGTGGGAGGTGGAGACTATGTAACACGTTGTATTTCACGATTGTGGGGCTTAGGCCCGAAGATGGGGTCCCTCCATGATGTGCGCTCACTTGTTTGGGAGTCCAACAATGCCGTTGATGCAATATTCACAGCGCCTACTATTAGACTATTGAGATTCCTCCAACTTAGGCCACTGTCTCGTAACAACGTCGTCTCTTTCCTCATTGGGAGTAAGAGTTGAGATGAGTCTGTGTGGTGAGAAATCGTCTGAGAAAGCAAGAGTGTGAGAGATGTGAAGATATCCTCTCAACGGCTCTCTCCTGGAGCGTAATTTTTTTGGTTGGGTGAGCGAGATAGTTGTTTGGTGAGAAATCGCCTGAGATAACACAATCGTGAGAGAGGTGAAGGTATCATCTTCACGGCTATCTCTTTGGTAGCAGCATGTGGGAGCTGTTGGCACGTTTGTAGGATGAGTGGTGGAGATGGTGGGAGGGTGCGGTTGCTGTGCATGTGCCGTGGTGTCATAAGTTGGCGTACGGGGCTTGGGCCCAAAGATGGGGCCCCCCAGCAAGGTGAAGGCAGGGATCGGCGGGTGTTAAAATCCTGCCAGACTAGTTTCAGGTGGGTGTGCATGTGCCATGCAGCCAGTGTACGAAGCTAAACTGACCTACATACAATTTTGTTAGACCGGGCTTGTTTGTAGGCCCACCCTCCAGGCTTGTTGGAGGAATTTGTTGTTTGTACGATTCATGTTGCTTCATGTATATTTTATTTCCTGTATGTAGGTTGTAATCTGGCCCAGTTCTCTGGGTTTGTATCATTAATTTCTTATTAATGAAATAGGGTGGCCATACTCCACCTTTTCCCGCAAATAAAAAAAAAAAATCGTTTTGGAGTGAATTGAACCAAGCGCAGGAGGTCTTTCACTTTCCTAAGCATTAAAGTATCTAACATTCAGTTCGATGCTTCAGAAATGTTGCAACAGTCAAGATTGAACATTGCAAATCTAAGAGATTTTGCAAAGCATATCAATACAGTTCAGCGAGCACATCTCCGGTTTAAACTGCCTGCTTTCCGAAATGAGCTGTTTCGCTGATGCTTCCCTTTCTGCACTGGTGCTCTCAGAACCTTAATAGCCATCTGGCCTTCGCATCAAGTCTACCGCCTTTAGATGATGCATACGACTCATGCCACCTTTAAACACATGTAAAGTAAAAACTTCGTATATCAAGTTAACCTGCAAACCGAAAGAGAGACAGTAGTACAAAGCAAAAAAAGAAAAAGAAAAAGAAAAAAGAAAGAAAAAGAAAAAGAGATAAAATTGTACGACGGCATCTACATCGTCTAATCTATATAACTAGTATTTTTCACGTGCCATGCACGTTTTGATAAGAGTTTGAGAATTTTTACGTGCGATATACGTTTTAAGATATAGTGTTGGAGTTGGACGTGCGTGCACATAATTGGGAATTTTTTTTGAAGAAAAAGCTACAATTTATACGTGCAATGTACGTGTTTATAAGTAGAATTTGAGTTGTACGTGCAACATGTGTGTATGTTTAATATTAAAAAAAATATTATAAAATTGTTTTGCACGTGCATTGCATGTTTTAAATAGGTGATTTTTTAAAATTTGTTTATTTTTGTTGTAATTAATGGGAGAGTTGGAATTGCTTGTGCAACGCACGAATTTGTATGTTGACAAATGACAACCCTAACTCTCCCATTATAATATTAGATTAGAGATTAGAGATAAA
The DNA here is from genome assembly GCA_017893485.1 of Hemerocallis citrina. Taxonomy (NCBI): domain Eukaryota; kingdom Viridiplantae; phylum Streptophyta; class Magnoliopsida; order Asparagales; family Asphodelaceae; genus Hemerocallis; species Hemerocallis citrina. The sequence continues at coordinate 202,637,750 of CM030365.1, forward strand.
ACACAAAGAAAGCTATCAAGTGGATATATATATATATATATATATATATATATATATATATATAGGGCTATCTTCCATTGCAAACGCAAATGTTGTGCAAACCCGTGCAAACCACTTAACCCGTCATTGACGATGACGGGTTAAGGCAAAAACATAACCCGTCATTGGTGATGACGGGTTATGTTTTTTGCCTTAACCCGTCATCGCCAATGACGGGTTAAGTGGTTTGCACGTTTGCAAACGCTACAGTAGCGTTTGCAATGGAAGAAGCCTTATATATATATATATATATATATATATATATATATATATATATATATATATATATATATATATATATATATATGGTAAATGCTCCATTGAAAACAGGTTTGTTTTCACTGGTTGGAAAACAGCGATCTGAGCCATTGGATCACTCTTGATCGTGATCAGCGGCTCAGATCGCCTCTACCCATCACCCAATATCACTTAAGTGGCGGAGGGTTATTTTGAGAATTTCATCCCAAATAACTCTTCGCCTGATACGCTCTGAAAAAATGATATAACCTAGGCCGTTGTTGGGAACAACGACCTAGGTTATAAAAAATTGAATCATATGCCGTTGTTCCAAACAATAGCATTGTTCTCAATTTTTATAACCAAGGCCACGTTTTATAGCCTTGGCCATTGTTGGGAACAACGTGGCCTAGGTTATAAAAATTGAGAACAAGGCTGTTGTTTGGAACAACGGCCTATGATTTTTTTATAACCTAGGTCGTTGTTCCCAACAACGGCCTAGGTTAATTCATTTTTTTAGAATCCGTGAGGCGAAGAGTTATTTGAGACGAAATTTTCAAAATAACCCTCCGCCACTTAGTGAGAACGGGTGATGGGCGGCTCAGATCTGAGCCGTTGATCATGATCAAGAGCGATCCAACAGCTCAGATCGCTGTTTTCCAACCCGTGAAAATTAGACCCGTTTTCAATGGAGCATTTGCCAAACTAGACCTGTTTTCAATGGAGCATTTGCCTATATATATATACACACACACTTATGGAAACATGATTTTTTATTTACAACTAATTATTGTCATACTATTCAAACTTGAGCTACATAATTGTTGATTTACTGTTTACAAACTTTTTTATATACTGTATCGTTCTAAAGACGTGCCGTAGGAACGTGCCCATGGACAAATCTAGTAAGGTAATAAATAACATCTACATATTCTCCTTCCCTAAATACAGCCGTTTTTTTAAATTTTTTTTTCTTTAATGCAGCCAATATTTGACATGTGACATTCTCATATCAGAAAAAACCTGACCAGTAATTGTACTTGATCCAACTCAAGCCACTTAATTTGAACTCATACCACATCCACAATCTCTGTTCTTTGTCATTTTTTTTCTTCTTTCTTTTTTAATTTCTCTCATAATAAATTCAATAACTAAACAGAGGAGAATATCCTACGATACAGAAGTGATATTCCCTCCCAAAATGCCATATCCGTCGCTTCCGACTACCGAGGATCTCAAAGAGAAGCTCTCTTCCCATTTGAAGCCACTCGATCGCTCCTTTCAGTTCTGGGTTCGAGCTGCAGATATCTATACAAGTTACAAGGTCGCTCCTTTATCCCTTCAACACTCGCTTTTTAATGGTGTTTCCACTTCTGGGCCTCTTTTGAAATTTTAATTTATTTGGGGTTTTTTGGGTTGATAGGTTTGTCAATTGAAGGTGAGGTTTGTGAAGGATGAGGAGAAGCAGGAGGAGATGTGGGAGAAGCAGCATGAAAAGGCTGCGGATAAGATGTATTCTCTTTGCTATGAACTTGGTGGCCTTTTTTTGAAGGTAAATTATTGATGATTTTTTTCTTCTTAGAAAGGTAATAAATGGAAGAGAACTCTAATTCTTAGTTCATGTGGGTTGTACTCCTTTTGTTGGTGATCAGTTATTGTTAGGATTGAAATGGACGATCAATGTTGACTTGGTTATATACATTTTTGAATGTGAAGGATCTGTGGGTTATGAATTGTGTTGGGTTGGAGATAGTAGTAATGGATGATTTTGGTAATGAATTTGTTGTGTAGTAGTAGTAGTAGTAGTTGTTGCTTCATACTCTATGAACCCAGTTTTGTCAATTTTTTTGTTGGAGTTAATGTTTCATTTTCCCCTTCTTTGGGGTTGTCCGGTTGTGCATTGCCATTTGTGAGGGATGATTTAGTACGTCCAGCGGGGACTTATATGGATTAGATGTAACTATAGATGTCTCCACCTCGCCACAATGTTGGAGCCGGTGCATGCCATATCTGAGCACGTCCAGCAGGCAGAGAGCGAAATTTACTTGTATGGATGTTAGAAGATAAACTATACATGCCTCAACCTTGCCACATGGAATGAGAGCCAGCCACCCAAGGACTCATTTTTAAAGCTTATTGTTTGAAAGTAATGTATCATCATGCACAACCCAAAATGGGTGTTTGATCTGCATATTAGAAACTAAACCAAGCCCATTAGCATTTACTAAGTATTATTTGGAGTCTTCTGGCTTGTGATATTTTCATATTCCAAGGTAGTTGATAGTTAATGTCTCATTCTAGAGACTTCATGTAGACCTTTGATGTTTTGTGAGACTCCCTATATATAGGAGAGTTTGTGTTGTTGTCAAGTAGAACCTTAAGAATCATTGAGTAATTAATAATAAGAACTCTTCCTCAGATTTCCTATTTTCTCTCTTGGTTAGTTACTGTGCGTATCTGTTGTTGTTATCCTGGGATTCTACATCTGGCATCAGAGCATAAGAGGAGTGAAGAGCTGCTGGTGGTTCGAGGATGGGGAACAGGGTCGAGTTCTCACAGTGCCCAGTGGGTAAATTTGACGGGAAGGGCAATTTTCAACATTGGAGAGCTCAGATGGAGCTTTTCTTCAAAGTGATGGAATACACAGAGGTTGTAATCAACAGATTCAGAGATTCGGGAGATCATGTAGTTCTCACACAGAACCAGAGAGAGGAGTTAAACAAAAACCGAAAGAAACATAGCAGAGCCTTGATGTATATCTACAGTGCCATTGATTCGGAGATTTATGAGAAGATTGCACATGCTGCTACTTCAAAGGAGGCCTGGGACTGTCTCATTAACAGCTATGTGGGGCAGGATAAGGTGAAAATAGTTTGGCTCCAGACTGTAATGCGGAAATTTGAGCTTCTTCAGATGGAGAAAAGGGGGAGCATCTCGGATTATTTTTCGCGCACATTGGCGATTGTGAATCAAATGAGCGCTAATGGGGAGGTCATAGCAGATCTTCAAGTTGTGGAGAAAATTCTTCGAACCCTGACAAAGCGGTTCGAAGGGAAAGTCACAGCCGTAGAGGAGTCAAGAGATCTCAGTGCCGTGACGGTGGATGAGCTTATGGGTACCCTCCAAGCCTATGAGCAGAGACTAAATGAGAAGTCAGAGGTTGCAATTGAAGAAGCATTGGAGACTCAGTTGAATTTGAAAAGGAGAAAAACTTAGTCCATCGCAGTGAAGAAGGTTACCACGCTGAGGGAGGCTACCGCCGTGATACAAGTAATCAGAATTCATGCTACAGGAGAGGAGCGAGTCACCGTTTTGGAGCAAAGAGAGGAAGAGGAAGAGGTTACAATTGGAGCCAACCACATGATAAATCCAAGGTTCGGTGTTTTAACTGCCGGGAGTATGGCCACTACAAGATAGAGTGCAAACAGAGAAGAAGGTCAGAAAGTCACGAGTCTCATGCCAAGATTGCAGAGAATGATGGTGATAATGAAGAAAATCTACTGCTAGCTTTTAATACTATGAATGGTCAAGAAAAGACCAAACGGTTTTTGGATACTGGGTGTAGCAACCATATGTGTGGTCATAAGGATTTGTTCGGTGAACTAAATATGTCCATAACATGAGAGATCACTTTTGGCAATGCAGTGAAGATGCCAGTTGTTGCTGCTAATTTTGGTGTGGGAGCAAACAGATGATTTGTGAATTCTTTTAGAACCAATAAAGCTAACATGTTTACTACTTGCCGATGTTGACTGTTCTCAACGCTGCTGCTGACCTGCAAAAAAGTTTGAAATACTGGGATTGATCCCGACGATGAACTCTCCGATGCTCATGTAGTAATCTGAAAGATTATGAAAGAGCTTTTTTTTTAGAAAGATACTGATTACCTGATTTTGACGGGGTAGGAGGTATTTATAGTCGTCTTTGAGACCAGTTTCGAGATACTCATTTATATCTTCTTTCCGGTATTTTTGGATAAGAAATAGAGTTTAAATTTTTTCATGATAAGAGATTTGGTTTAAACCGTCTCGTAGGGATAATCATGAATTCAAATCACTCTTTAAATTATTTGAATTTATTTATAATGGGCTATCATCCTAACCCAGTAAGGCAGACCCTTTTTTGGGTTATTGGGCTTAAAAAGACCCAGTTCCCATTTTTGTACCCACTTGTAGTAGAAATTACCGTTTTACCTTCGAGAGCTTTGAGATTCGTGTCCGATTTAAACGGTCCCGATTTGGTTCTATTTCTAGCTATATCACAAGCTCCCCACTCCCTAAGACTGAGTTTCACAGCCTTTGAGGAGTAGTTCGCCCGTTTTTAATGGCTTATAAAATTTATCGGTGTTCTCGGAGAAGTTTAGATCTCGCTTGGGGTGTAACGATATTTTTCTAAGTTTGCAAAATACTTAGAATAATTTTTAGAATTTTCTGGATTTTTTGTGATTTTTTCCATATTTTTCTAATTTTTTTCCTTCAATTTTTAATCATTTTTCAAAAAATTTATTCAATTTTTGAATATTAATAATTAATTTTCGAAAATTTTAATTAATTATTCTAATTTAATAATTATCTTTTCGGAATTTAGAATTATTTTAAAAATTTTTAATTATTTTTTTATTTTTTATTCATTTTTTGGATTTTTAAATAATCAATTCGATTAATAATTAAATTTAAAAAATAATTAAAAAAGGAAATTACCTTGATGACGTGGCAAAATCTGGATTGTCGATCACGATCGAGCGCAGATCGGGATGAGGATTTTTTTGTGCCATTTTCAGCTTGGTTTTGCGATTGCTCAGCGTGCGTTGCTGAACGGTGAGATCGTTCAGCGTCGCGACATGTGGCGGTCAACATTTGGACGTTGACTCGGTCACTCAACATTGACCGTTGATTTTTTTGTGCGAATCTTAGTCGTTAATCAAGATTGGGCATGGATCGGGAGGAAAGCATTTTCTCTCATTTTCCGATTGGTTTCTTGTTTGCTCGGTGCGCATTGGAGATCGATGAAGGCGTTCAGCATGCTGACACGTGGCAGTCAACGCTGGCTATTGACTTGGTCAATGTTGACCGTTGACTCTTTTTTTATCGCATCTCAGCCGTTGATCAAGTATTGAGCGCAGATCGGGAGGAAAGTATTTTGCTCCATTTTCGTTCGGAAACACGTATGCTCGGTTCACTCTGCCGAACATTTTTTATCGTTCTGCTGCTCGACACGTGGTGCATTTGACCATTGACCGTTGACCAGTCAATGTTCTTTACGCCAATTTCGTTCGGGAACTCGTCTGTTTGGTTCACTCCGCCAAACATTTTAGATCGTTCGGTTGCTTCGGTGACCTGCATCATAACTAGCTTTCCCGGTGCTACAGAGACCCGATTGGAGTGTATGATGTAGGTCCCGCCACAAAAGAGCATGCACTCATGCATGCAACGTTTGGTGCATGCTGATGCATGACAACGTTTGGTGCAAGCATGGTGTCTCTTCCCCTTCTATAAATTCTCACTATTTTCTTTATTTGATGATACACTCAACTGAAGAGAAAAATAGAGATTGATAGCCACAGAGAGCTTATAAAGTATTGAGAGTTTTTTTTGTAAATCTTTTTGAGATTGAGAAATAATATTTGTGTTGTTTTCTTCTCAAATTTATCTCTGTTGTTTTTCTCACGATCCTAACAAGTGGTATCAGAGCGAGGTTGAGTTGTTGAGTGCCAAAAGCCTTTGCAGATCAAGATGTCGATGGAGGAATCAATATCATCATCATCATTTGGAGCCATGATCAAGCTTACTGCCGCCAACTATACACTTTGGAGACCTCGGATGGAAGATCTCCTAAGTTGTAAAGATCTCTTTGATCCTATTGAGGAGAAGGGAGAAAGACCTGAAGCTACAAATGAGGCGGACTGGAAGAAGATGAACAGGAAAACGATCGGTCAGATTCGACAGTGGATCGATCACAGTGTCTTCCATCATGTTGCCCAGGAAACGGATGCTTTTGCCCTTTGGAAGAAGCTGGCGGATATGTACCAGGCCAAGACAGCTCGAAATAAGGCCCTGCTGATGAGACGGTTGGTGAACCTGAAGCTACAGGGAGGAACTTCTGTAGCAGAACACACCAGCGAGTTTCAGAGCCTGGTGAATCAGCTATCTTCAGTGGAGTTACCACTTGAAGATGAGTTACAGGCACTTCTACTTCTCAGCTCTCTTCCAGACAGTTGGGAGACATTGGTGGTCTCCCTCAGCAACTCGGCTTCGACTGGCAATCTTACCATGTCTATGGTTAAGGATGCCCTATTCAATGAGGAAACTCGGAGAAAGGACGTTGGCACAGAAGCACATGCCTGCGTCACAGAAGTTCGTGGGAGACAGCGAGAGGAAGATCGAGGCAGGTGGAGAGGCAGGAGCCAAAGCAGAGGCAGATCGAGAGGCAAATCAAGTGATGGGAGGAGGCCTGCATACAACTGCCATCACTGTGGCAAACCAGGCCACATGAAAAGAAATTGTTGGAAGTTACAAAAACAAGGCGGTCAGGGAAGGTCACAACCAAAGAAGGAAGGAGATGCACAAGTCACAGTACTAGAAGATGTGGCTCTTTGCTCTCATGAGGATGAGACATGCCTCCATGTGTCGAATCAGGGCGTAGAATGGGTGGTAGATACTGCAGCATCTTGCCATGCCACTCCTCGAAAGGACATCTTCGCGACGTACAAAGCTGGGGACTTTGGCTCGGTGAGGATGGGCAATTCTAGCTTTGCTAAGATTGTCGGAATTGGTGACGTTCGGATGCAGACTGATGTCGGGTGCACAATCACACTGCAGGATGTTTGCCATGTACCTGAACTTCGACAAAATCTTCTTTCGGTGAGAGCCCTAGATGAAAAGGGCTATGATAACCGTTTTTGCAAAGGCTCGTGGAGGATGCTGAAAGGTGTAATGGTGATCGCTCGTGGATATCTCTGCAGCACTTTGTACAAGACTCATGTGAAGATCAATGTGGAGAGTCTCAATATTGTTGAACATGAAGCTTCGCAGAAACTGTGGCACCAGAGACTCGGTCACATGAGTGAGAAAGGTTTATCAACCTTGATGAAGGAAAATCTTATCTCCATTACCAAGAATGCAGAGCTTCAACCTTGCAGCAGCTGTTTATTTGGCAAGCAGCGAAGAGTCTCTTTTAGTTCCTCTTCGACAAGGAGATCAGAGTTGCTCAGTCTGATACATTCTGATGTTTGCGGTCCCATGGAGGTGGAGTCGCTAGGCGGTAACAAATACTTTCTGACATTTATTGATGATGCTTCTCAGAAGGTGTGGGTGTATTTTCTGAAGACAAAAGATCAGGTCTTGGAAATCTTCAAATCATTTCATGACATGGTAGAGCGTGAAACGGGGAAGAAGCTGAAGTGCCTTCGCTCAGATAACGGAGGCGAGTATACATCCAGGAGTTTTGATGCCTATTGCAAGAGTCAGGGCATTCGGCACGAGAAGACGGTTCCACGTACCCCGCAACACAATGGGGTAGCAGAAAGAATGAACCGAACAATCATGGAAAGAGTCAGAAGTATGCTCAGCACAGCAAAGCTGCCAAAGCCATTTTGGGGAGAAGCTGTTCGCACCGCCTGCTACTTGATCAATCGTTCTCCATCAGTCCCGCTGAATTTCAACATCCCGGAGAAGAAATGGACCGGCAAAAATCCCTCCTACTCTCACCTGAGGACATTTGGATGTCTGGCTTATGCACATATCTCAAAGGAGCTCAGGCAGAAGCTCGATGCGAGAACCACTCCATGCATTTTCATAGGCTATGGAGACGAGGAGTTTGGATACAGGCTATGGTATCTAAAGACGAAGAAGCCCATCAGAAGTAGAGACGTGGTGTTCCATGAAAATCAGACATATGGGGACACTGAAAAGCCTACAATTGCTGAAAGTCTTGTCAGTACTCAGGACTTTGTTCCAGATACAGTACCAGTACAAGCTGCCGCAGATGATGATGTGTCTGATCAAGAACTAGAAGCAGAACCAGAGGAGGAGGAAGAAGGGATTGATGAGCCTGGGGAGCCGCAACCTTTCACAGCTGTAGAACCAGTACAAGATAATGATACACTGCTTGAGACGAGTGAGCCTCAGCTACGTAGATCTGAAAGAGGCCATGTTCCGTCTACTAAATATCTAGAATCAGAGTACATTCTTCTTACTGATGAAGGAGAGCCAGAGAATTTCCAGGAAGCATTGTCTCATCCAGACAAAGACAACTGGTTGCACGCTTTGCGGGATGAAATGGACTCTTTAGAGAAGAACCAAACCTACGATTTGGTTAAGCTTCCAGGAGGGAAGAAGGCACTAAAGAACAAGTGGGTATTCAAGCTCAAGAAAGATGGCAGCGGAAAGGTGGTGAAGCACAAAGCTCGGCTAGTGGTCAAAGGATTCCTTCAGAAGAAAGGCATCGATTTTGGTGAGATTTTTTCTCCAGTTGTAAAGATGACTTCAATCCGAGTCATGCTCGGATTAGCAGCTAGCCTAGACTTGGAGCTTGAACAATGGATGTGAAGACTGTATTTCTTCACGGTGATCTGCATGAAGAAATTTACATGGAGCAGCCAGAGGGATACGAGGTTCCAGGGAAAGAATCTCGTATGTAAGCTGAAGAAGAGTTTGTATGGCCTCAAGCAAGCACCAAGGCAATGGTACAAGAAGTTTGATTCATTCATGGTGAGTCAAGGCTACAAGAGGACTGCTGCAGATCAATGCGTCTACATTCAAAGGTCCCCTGATGGAAATTTCATTGCACTGTTACTATATGCCGATGACATGTTGGTCGTCGGACAAGATACAGTGAAGATCAGACAGCTGAAGATAGAACTCTCTAAGGTCTTTGATATGAAGGACCTTGGGCCAGCTCAGCAGATTTTAGGTATGAACATCTCTCAAGACAGAAAGGCCCGAAGATTGTGGTTATCTCAAGAGAAATATGTTGAACGGGTGATCAAGCGATTCAACATGGAGGGTGCCAAGCCAGTTAGCATCCCACTGGCTAATCATTTCAAGTTGAGCAAGAGTTCGTGTCCCTCATCCAGGAAAGAGATCGAGGAAATGGAAGTTGTGCCTTATTCTTCAGCGGTTGGAAGTCTGATGTATGCAATGGTGTGTACGGGGCCGGATATTGCACATGCAGTGGGTGTGGCAAGCAGATTTCTCTCCAATCCAGGAAATGAGCATTGGGAGGCTGTTAAGTGGATTCTCAGGTATCTTAAGGGTACTTCAAAGATATGTTTGTGTTACGGGGGAGCTCATCCGGTTTTGGAAGGCTATACAGATGCAGATATGGCCGGAGATCTTGATGGTAGAAAATCGACTTCTGGTTTTATCTACACTTTTGCAGGGGGAGCTGTGTCATGGCAGTCAAGGTTGCAGAAGTGCGTTGCACTATCTACGACAGAAGCAGAGTACATTGCTGCCGCTGAAGCTGGCAAGGAGATGTTGTGGTTAAAGCGATTTCTACAAGAACTCGGGATCAAGCAGAATGACTACAAGGTACATTGTGACAGTCAGAGTGTTCTGGATTTGAGCAAGAATTCAATGTACCATTCCCGAACAAAACATATTGATATTCGCTATCACTGGATACGCGAGGTGATGGATCAACAATTGTTGAAACTGATGAAGATCCACACGAAGGAGAATCCAGCAGACATGTTGACAAAGATTGTGTCTCGGGAGAAACTAGAGTTATGCAGAGACATAACTGGAATGGATAAGAGATGACGATTGGTGCAGATGTGGCGTGAGGGGGAGAATTGTAGGTCCCGCCACAAAAGAGCATGCACTCATGCATGCAACGTTTGGTGCATGCTGATGCATGACAACGTTTGGTGCAAGCATGGTGTCTCTTCCCCTTCTATAAATTCTCACTATTTTCTTCATTTGATGATACACTCAACTGAAGAGAAAAATAGAGATTGATAGCCACAGAGAGCTTATAAAGTATTGAGAGTTTTTTTTGTAAATCTTTTTGAGATTGAGAAATAATATTTGTGTTGTTTTCTTCTCAAATTTATCTCTGTTGTTTTTCTCACGATCCTAACATATGACCCCTCGTTTCGAAGCTGACTCAAAATCTACAATTTCTCTTCAGAAGTCAGTTGAAGAATCATCCTTCTTCAGGGTCAAAACAGGCTTGCAATATCTTTGCCTCCATGAAGTTGGGAAGAGCTTTGTATGACTCTTGGGAAGATCCGTTGGAGGTGAATTTAAGGAGCATCTCTAGACGAGTTAGGCTCCGAACTCACTGTTGGTGAAGAAGAGGGTCGCTCGGGGAGCGAGCGCGATGAAGAGTATCACCGGGCTTTAGGAGAGAGCCGTTCGAGAGGTGAATTTGGGGAACAACTCTAGGGGTGAGTTGAACTCCAAACTCGTTTGGAAGAAGGTTGCTCGGGAGGGGAGGGCGAGGCGAAAGCATCACCAGGCTCTAAGAGGGAGCCGTTCGGGAGGCGAGTTTGAGGAGCAACTCTAGGGGTGAGTTGAGCTTCGAAGTCGTTTGGAAGAAGGCCACTCGGGAGACAAGCTGGATGAAGGGCATCGCCAGGCTCTAAGAGAGAGCCGTTTGGGAGGTGAGTTTGAGGAGCATCTTTAGGGGTGAGTTGAGCTTTCGAACTTGTTTGGAAGAAGGTCGCTTGGGAGGCGAGTGAAACAAAGGGCATACCAGGCTCTAGGGGAGAGCTATTCGGGAGGCCTGTTTGATGAGCAACTTTAGGGGTGAGTTGAGCTTTGAACTCGTTTGGAAGAAGTTCGATCGGGAGGCGAGCGAGACGAACAACATCATGAGGCTCTAAGAGGGAGCCGTTCGGGAGGCGAGTTTGAGGAGCAACTCTAGGAGAGAGTTGAGCTCCAAACTCGTTTGGAAGAAGGTCGCTCGGGAGGCGAGCCGAATGAAGGGCATCACCAGGCTCTAGGAGATAGCCGTTTAGGAGGTGAGTTTGAAGAGCAACTCTAGGGGTGAGTTGATCTCCGAAGTCATTTGGAAGAAGGCCGCTCTGGAGGCGAGCATGACGAAGAGCATCGCTAGGCTCTAGAAGAGAGTCGTTCGGAAGACGAGTTTGAGGAGCAGCTCTAGGGGAGAGTTGAGCTCTGAACTCATTTGGAAGAAGGCCGCTCGGGAGACGAGCGGAACGAAGGACATCACCAGGCTCTATGAGAGAGCCGTTCGGGAGGCTACTTTGAGGAGAAACTTTAGGGGTGAGTTGAGCTCCGAACTCGTTAGGAAGAAGGTCGCTCGGGAGGCGAGTGAGACGAACAACATCATGAGGCTCTAGGAGAGCCGTTTGGGAGACGAGTTTGAGGAGCAACTTTAGGGGAGAGTTGAGCTCCGAACTCATTTGGAAGAAGGCTGCTCGGGAGACGTGTGGAGCGAAGGGCATCACCAGACTCTATGAGAGAGCCGTTCGGGAGGCGAGTTTGAGGAGCAACTCTAAGGGTGAGTGGAGCTCCGAACTTGTTTGGAAGAAGTCCGTTCGGGAAACGAGCGAGACAAACAACGTAACCAGACTCTAGGGAAGAGCCGTGAGGGAGGTGAGTTCAGGGAGGAACCCTAGGGGTGGGCTAGATGTCAAACTTGTCGTTTGAGCCCGACAAATTTGTAGAAGCAACTCAAGGAGTAAGTTGGATGTCATATCTGATGCTTGAAGGTTTACTGGTTGCAGGAGAAGCTCTTCGGACGAGCTGGGCTCCATGCTTATCACATGGAGTTAGGGAGTTGCTGGTGTGGCTCGAAAGAGGAGTTGAGCACGGAACTCATTGATGAAGGTTGTCGAGCTAAGGGAGCAGCTCCAGGGGCGAGCTAGGCCTTAGTTTCAGTATGTTTGAGTCAAATTTTGGAAATAGCTCTGGAAAAGTGCTGGTCTTCGAACTTGCTTGTTGCAAAATTTAATTAGTAGTGGGAGTTGTTTGAATTGTCGTTTCGAGCCCCGAAACTGCATACTTGTAAGCTGTGAGGGCAATTTCGAACCATGTTTGTGAACTTCGAACTAGTTGTTTCAAAGTTATCAACGAGTTGCAGGAGCAATTCCGAATGGTGAGCCACTCCGCGCTTGCTTGTTTGCAAGTGGCTAAAGCAGCGTCGAACCAAGTGTTAGACTCCAAACTTGTTGTTTGAAAGTTTCAACTAGTTGTAGGAGCAATTCCGAATGACGAGCTACTCCACACTTGCTTGTTTGCAAGCGGTTAAAGCAGCGTCAAACCAAGTGTTGGACTCCAAACTCATCTTTTGAGCGTAGCAAGTTGTGAGTGTAGCCATGGGGGACAAGCTAGACTCCGAACTTATCATTTAACGAGTCGTAGATGTGACTCAGAGAGATAGACATGAGGCCAATGCAATGATCTTTATAAGAATAAAGCTAAGTTTTATTGAAACAAACTAAGTGGCTGTCTTGATGGGGACAAGCCGTTATCACATGCTTTGGCCGTATCGCAAGCAACTGTCTTATTGAAAATTGAAAACCTACTTCTACGTGGTACTTTATTTGATGATTTGTATTCCAAGTCTGCCTTTCCAGAAAAGGGGCATCTCCTTGAGTTCATTAACTAGTTCGGGAAGGACTTAACTGTTCCGTTGTGGGAGCTCTAATGCTTCAAATGGGAGGACCGAGCTTTCCATTGTAGTTGTGTAGCATCTCCGAGCCGTCTCTTGGTTTTCTTTGACTTCCCCTACTCCTGCTGAGGTCGGAAACTTCATTTTCATGTGAAAGGCTGAAGGTATGGCTTGAAGTACTGCTAGGCCTGGTCAGCCCAGAATAACGTTGTAAGCGGTCTTCACATCAACGACCATAAAGTTCATTGCCTCTGAGCGGGTTGTCGGGGCTTTACCTGCGGTCACATCAAGAGTGACTATTCCTTCGATTGAGACTGGAATCCCAGAGAAATCGTGGAGTGTGTATCCGGCAGGCTTGAGACGAACTCGAGTAAGTTTGAAGCCTTGGAAGGCTTCCCCATAGAGGATATTGACGGAACTGTCATGTCGACCAGAATTCGGCGCACCTCGTGGTTGGCCATGTGGAGACTAATTACGAGCGCATCACAGTGGGGCATTTGGACGCCTTCCAGGTATCTGTCTGAGAATGTCACCGAGACCCCAGGGCTCTTGGTAGAGGGAAAGTTTTGGAATGATCTCACCTCTCGAATGAAGTCCTTTCGGGAGGAGTTTGATTCTCCCCCCATAGGCCGACCGTGAATGGAATGGAGAATTGCTCCCGGCTCTGAGAGAGGGCTTTTCGACCCGCTTGTTAGCTCCCCGGGGTGGAGGAAGATTGACTCTGTCATTTCTGACGAAATTGGCTAGATGCCCTCGCTGTATGAGCTCTTCGATCTTGATGTAAAACTAACCCTAATATAGAGAATTTCCAAGATTCGTAATGGATTAATTTTACCAACACGTAGGTGCGGATCAAAGTTGGAAATTTTAAACAATTAATTGGTTGGAGGATTTTCAAGAACTGAATCACGTTAACAATCCCAATTAATAATTCATTCTACAATCAATAATTAAATCCCTAAGTGTTCTTAGCAAGTAATAGATTCAATATTGATTCGTACTCTAATCAAGCATGTGGAACACTCAATCTCAATTATTTTTGTGGATGACAGGCAAATCTGATAATATAATAGATAATAGAGCAGTAGAACACAAATTTTTAAAAGTGGAAAGAGTATACCGAGTGCGAAGAAATCAGCGTAGATCTTGAAAGAGTACAGCAATGGCAGCAACAACTTCAAGAGCAATGGTAGCAAAGCGAGGCTGACGGATCTGGGCTGGCATCGGATAACAGGGGCGGCATCGACGGCGGCGATGCAGGGCAGCGTCGGTGTGGTCGGCGTCGACGAAAAGGGCAGCAGCGACAACAACGTTGGTAGGGGTTTGGCTGCTGTTGTCGTCGAAGTCAAAGGAGGGGGGTTTCGGTGAGGCGGCGTGCGTCAGGGGTGGCGCAGTTTGGGGTGGAGGTGAGAGGGGTTAGGTCGGAGGGTTGCGACAGTGGGGAGACGGAGAGAGAGTGCGAAGTGAGGAAGGGGATCGGGATGGGTTCTGATGGAGGGTTAGGGTTTTCTTTTTGGTCGGGATTGGGGAAGAGGAAGAAGACGGCTGAGGCTTTTGGTGAATAGGGTGATTTTGTAATTGGGAAATTGGGGTTTAATTGATTTGGGAGATTTTTTTTTAATTTGGGATTGATTTTAGAGTTTATCACAAACCCTAAAATTGTATTAGGATTTATCACAAATCCTAATAATTTGGATCTCACTTGTATCACACAAAGAGAGAGGAAGAGCAAAAACTTAACACAATTTTTAAAAAAACAAGAATGACATACTTTCTCATTAATCTTAAGGCCTATAAATAGGCTCAAAACAATCTTGATACAAAATCTCAAAATATTCTAAAATATCAAAAATATTCTAATGCATAAAAGAAAGATTACATATGGCTATAATTGCCAAAACAAATATGGCACTGAAACAAAATACTAAACTAAACAGAATAGATGTCCTCATCAGATCTCTTTGGGAGCCCGACAGTCATCCGTGTCGTGGCCATGATCACTATGGAAGTGGCACCACTTGTCTCTGTTTCTCCTATTTATTGGGCTATTCATTCTACGGGAGCGCGGATTAGCCTTCCTTGTCCACCTCCATGAGAACTGCTGATATATTATTATTGAGGGGGGTGAACTTCTCAAAACAAGTAGCAGGGCGACGCTGACCATTGTCGTCTTTCTGAAATTTCTGGGATCCTTCGTCGTTTGCACTCTTCCGTTTATTTTCGGAATAGAGCTTTTCTCGACTGGGGGGGTTGAGAGCCTCTTCAGTTCGGATGTATTCTCACTCCTAAGCGGGAGTTTCAAGAAGTCTCGAGGAGGCTTCTTGGCAAGGGACGCCTTGAGATCAGCGTTATTGGCGTTGTGTTTGAATGCTGTAGAGGCTACTGATTGGTCGAGAGAGGCAATAGACCGAGCTTCGGAGGTAAAGCGCCGAACATCAGAGTTGTTCCCTATCCAAGTTGGATTTCAATCTCTTAGGCATTCACCTTTCCTCTGGTTGAGGGATAGCAAGGATGCACTTGTTTTCTCGGCTCGGCAGTTGCTGACGAAGTGGGTGAGGAAGAGCTCCTCAAACTGGTCAAATGAGAAGATGGAGGCTAGGAATAAACGGGAGTACCATTCTCTCGCTGGTCCCATCAACATGGTCGGGAAGGTCTTACAGAGGAGTGCATCTGAGGCTTGATGGATCATCATGAGAGTTTTAAAACTCTCAATATGATCAGTCGGGTCAAACTCCATTTATAGGATTCAAAATGAGGCAGCTTGAATGTCTCGGGGACCGGGGCTTCTATGATGGCCCCTGGGGAAGGAGGGTTTGCTCGGGTGGAAGTTCTTGGTCTATTGACCTTCTTCGAGGTTGATCTTGCGGAGGCCGACTTTCGTCGTTTGTGGATCACTCGTATAAATGCAGTAACTCGTGAGGATAAGGTATTCTGTAGTTATAATATATTTATACACAATCTATACAAGAAACAATTGATTCTTAATCGTAAAATACTTGCGCAAATAGCTATATCAAATAAGAATTGTCTTTCCATGATTTCCAATAAGATTATCAAATAAAAGAGATTCTGTGAACACACTTTGTCTTTGACCATTCTCAATAAGGCTTTGAAAGAAAGAGGTATGTTCGATTCACTTTTTTTCCTCGTATCCGAAATTAGGTTCTTGTCAAGTCAAGGTTCTGCAAGAAAATGGGATAAAAAGGGGAAGTCAATGTTGCTGAATCGGTTGGTTTGGACAAAGAATCGGTTAGGTTGGATAAGCGTTTACGAGCGAATCAGCGAATTCCCTGCTTTGACTTGTGGAAGATGCGGAAAGTTTGGTTTGCCTTGGTATCGTGTTCATACTATTGTATTGAATGATCCCGGTCGATTGCTTTCTGTCCATATAATGCATACGGCTCTAGTTTCTGGTTGGGCCGGAAGGTGGTGAGATGATATCTTGAGTGGTTACGTATCTATGGCCCCTAACGCAAATGGATGCGTATCTAATTCCATACAGATTACTTCTCAATACAATTTCTTTCAAATTTATTACAATTTCATGTACCGATTCTTCAATACCTACTACTGTAGAATATTCGTGCGACACTTTCTCATTGAAGGTAGAATTTTTTTTGCTAGTACCTTATTAGATTGGAGCAAGAAAACGTAGCGCGCGAGGTCATAACTTTTTTTCAGCTTGGGCGCCCTGTAGTTTTGAAGCATAGTCTAGCTTCTCGATCTGTCATTATGCCCCTAGAAGTAGAAAGAATTACAATTCCCATTCCACCTAAAATCTTAGGAATTTTTGGTGAAGACTTTGGGTTTCAAGCAAGCCACTGCTACATCTATTTCATTAGGAATAGATGATCTTTTAACAATACCTTCCAAGGGATGGTTAGTCCAAGATGCTGAACAACAAAGTTTTATTT
This sequence comes from Hemerocallis citrina, assembly GCA_017893485.1. Taxonomy (NCBI): domain Eukaryota; kingdom Viridiplantae; phylum Streptophyta; class Magnoliopsida; order Asparagales; family Asphodelaceae; genus Hemerocallis; species Hemerocallis citrina. Next base: position 202,654,522 of record CM030365.1, read on the forward strand.
TGGAGAAACACCATCATTATGGGAATGTACACGCGGTAGAAATATTACGTTAATCCATTGAAATATGGTATGCCACAAGTGAATATTTGAGACAAGAAATGAATCCTAATTTTCAGATGACTGATCCTTCTAATCCAGTACATCTAATATCCTTTTCAGGAGCTAGAGGAAATGCATCTCAGGTACATCAATTAGTAGGTATGAGAGGATTAATGTCGGACCCTTAAGGACAAATGATTGATTTACCCATTCAAAGCAATTTACGCGAAGGACTTTCTTTGACAGAATATATAATTTCCTGCTACGGAGCTCGAAAAGGAGTCGTGGATACCGCTGTACGAACATCAGATGCTGGATATCTCACGTGTAGATTTGTTGAAGTAGTTCAACACATTATTGTACGTAGAACAAATTGTGGTACTATCCGAGGTATTTCCGTCAGTCCTCGAAATGGGATGACAGATTTTTTTTTGTTATAGCCATTTCTGTACATTCAATGTACTCTACGGATTGAGGAATACATAGAGTTGAACATAGTAAAATAACAAATTGAAGATTTCGTTGAAATTGTTCGTTTGGAAATTTCCCGAAAAGCTAATTATAGGTTCTTCTTTCCATCGGAACAATAGGGCCGTTATGCTCATTACTAAACTTGTGGAAGAGATGAAATAGAACCAAGGTCTATCTTTTTTATTAGAGGTTAAATCGATCATCAGAAGAAGAATTGGGCCAAAAATTAGGATACATTCTGGGAAAATCTCCTTATTAGCTGTTGACCACGGAACAAGGAGGCAGCAGGGATTCGACTTCCCCTGGGGGTAGGGTACTTCAAAAGGAAATTGATCGTGGACTATCAATAAGCCTAGACGGAATTCTTCCTGGGTCGATACCCGAGCGGTTAATGGGGACGGACTGTAAATTCGTTGGCGACATGTCTACGCTGGTTCAAATCCAACTCGGAACTTTCTCGATTCCAATGCAACTTATCCTTTTTGAGTCGACGTAACAAACTACGCGAGCCTCCCGATGAAGTCAATAGAAATCCTATCCGAATACTAAAAATAAAAGGAGCCTTTAACACCTAATTGAGGACATAAAGCCTTGGCCAATGTTGCCAGACTACTAGTACCCTTCCTCTATAAGGAGTCCCCCCCCCTCCCCCACCCGCCGTAGTAGCCCTCTTCTGTATGAGAGAGAAGGGCTATAAGGCAATTTATCTTTTGTAAAAAGGCCCGTGAAAGCTGTCTGATATAGGTAGGTACTGTACTACGGCCTGTCACAAGTTTCGAAAAAAGGCTTTCTTTTAGTATTAGTAGGCGCTTCCTCCTTTCTTTATATATAGTTATATAGTTTCTAGTTCAAATTCTAGACCACTACCATTTAGGTAGGGACAATCAACCTCCTCTGGTTTCTCTATACCATACTGGATTTTTGTAAGATGATACACACTAGCTAACAATCCGCCCAGTGCTACATCATAGGCACACTGGGAGCTCAGCAATTACTTAGCTCAAAACTCAGAACTCCCTATTAAGTCCCTAGAACTCAACCCCCCCAATGGAATTTAAGGAAAGGATGCCTCTCGGGGCATCTGAGAATGATTCGAGCCGTATGAAGGGAAACTCCCACGTACAATTTGTTTTTTTGGAGGGGAAGGAGCCTCATAGGGTCTCCTCTGTTCCGAACATTTCCTGGAAGTAGACGACACGTTTAATTTTCTAATTCTAATAATGAAAATATCTGACTAATTAGATTCCAATTTTCATTCTATTATTAATGAATATTTTATATGTTTCGGATGTATTTACTTACCTTTGATGGACATTTGCGCATTCATTTTCAAAATTACAAAACACGAACCTGACACTTCGCTTTTGATATGCCAACCTGAACCTTCACTTCGATCGCCCTCACTGCCCTTGGTCTCATTGAAGACGCTCCCTCGCCGAACTGCTTTGATCTAGATTAAGGCATTGGGTGTGCCGACTCATCCTATCCTGAGATTTGACTCTTAGGGGGAGAGGCGCTTGGTTTCGACATTCTCGAATAGGACCCTTTGGAAAGATTTTCACCACCGGCAAATGTGCTTTCGGCCTTTCCAATTCGGCTCCGTGGCAAAATGGTTGAAACTAAAGCGATTTACAAAGGTGATAAAGAAGAGTAAGAAATGAAATGGGAAATTGGGTTTTCGTATTCTTCGGTTCGGGTCAAAAATAGAAGAGTTTAAGTCGATCCAAAATTCAAAGGAGGTTCTGCAAGCACGGGTATCATCTAATCGAATTTCTTAGTTTAGATAGTGTACGAGTAGGCCCGGCAAAACCGGGTGCCTGATTGTGAGCTACCAGCAAATGGAGGTTTCAAAAGAAATTTTTTGTTTTTTAACAATCTGGGGAAGAGAAGCAGAACTACCGTTTGGGGCTGCTCGAAAACGACCTTCTTTTTTTGAACCCATTTTTAAAGAACTCGAAAAAAGAAATATAAATTTTGCTTTTGGATAACTATATTGAATAACTACGGTAAGAAAATAAATTTGGATCAACTTTTTTTCTCGTTCTGACCTTCCAGTAAACAAGGGCTTTCCAAGGACCCCACAATACCTAATAATGGAATTGGGAAAAAAGTTTGGTAATGAGGGAATCAAAATCTTTTACAATACAAAGAAATTATCCAAATTACTTTTTTTTTTCAATAAAGAATTTATTTTGAGGTGTTATGTCAAAAAAATCTCTGTCTATGTGAGAAAAATCGGCAGTCTATTTCCTTTTTCCAAAAAAATAATCTTGGAGAACCCTACCAGGGCTTGACATGCCGTGAATCCTCTTGAAAGAGAGGGGTGCCTTCGAGAACACGGACATGACCAGGGGGTCTTCTTAATAAAAGAGACATTTGGCGATAAGCTTGTGCTTGTTTGGAGAGATCATCATAAATTATTGAAGTATGTCGTTCACGATACATAAAATATTCAGCCAAAGCCACTCTCGTATAAGGAGCAAGGAAATGCCCTACCTTTGAGTGCGGTTTGAAGCCACTGGAAGACATTTACAGATTCCTCAAAAATGAGAAAATAGACTATCATAATAAAGATATGCCCCTCTAATTAGGGCATCACTCTGTCTGTTGGATGCCCTTTTCCTGACAAAATCATTTGAATTTCCTAATTCCTAAATCAAATGATTTTTCTTTAGGCTTATTCATTTTGTCCGAAGGACAACTCTTTCTCTAGAATTTTTTGAGTCATTACATCCACTCATTGACTAAGTGATGATCCAATGGTTTTTACTCAGAGAACCTTTGAGTTTAGCTTGGGCCTAAATCTAAATCATCGTGGTTCTAGTATGAATCTAAGGTTTTAATTGATTGACTTCTAGGAAACTAATAGTTTCACTGTTTCTATTAGTTATTCTTAGAATACTAGTGACTCAGAAGTCCTATTCTTTCTTTTTTTACACTTCCTACTATTAAATAGTGCCAGTAAATCTCATGATAAGTACCCAAGGATTCATATTGAACTTCGATGAGAATTTCTCTTGAGCCAATGACACGTTGATCTAGCCACCAACGGAGCCAAAAAAGACTATCTAAATTGATTCGTTTCTACCGATAAGCTCCAAGTGCATCACAGGAACTCCATTTTCTCCATCTTTCGAAGGCGGCGATGAACCGAGTCGTTCCTCTGGTCGGATCTGATCGACCCTCGGGACTCTCCTTCATGAGGGGTGTCATGGCGAGAGCTATGTGCATGTCGGTCGTGATTTGGAGCGATGTTAAGGGCTCGCAGGATGTCATCTTTGAAATTCTGGAATTCCGCCTGGGTGATCGGTGCCCCTCCATCTTGGTGAACCCTTGGCACTGATCGACTCGTAGCAGTGTGGCTTCCTCGCTGGCGACGGGGAGGAGACCCCCTTCGCCCCTTGGGGAGGGGGCTCTTCTGGATCTCGACCTTCGGGGAGAATGACTCCTCTTACTTCTCTGGTGTTCTGGATGAAGGACCTCGTCACGGGCTCATCTCTCATTCAAGTGGGTTCGGAGGTCGACCCCTTGTGGACTGTTGACGATGATTTGACAGAGGTCTCTAGACCCCTGAGGACCTTGCGAGGCCATCAAGTCGGTGGAAGGATTGTGGACCGAAACATGGTCTTGGAGAGGATGCTATTTTTGACGGCTTCGACGGGAGCCCCCCGGCGCAGCCCCTCTGGACGTGGGGCGAGCCTGTTGGGGAGGCGGCTGTTCAAGTTGAGGCTGCTAAACTAGTTGATTTTATTGAGGGGAAACATTCTCAAGTGGAGGAAGTGGATGAAGAGGGGTGGCTCTTCGGCTTGACGCTGCCACCTTTCCTTTTCCCTTTGGAGGCATGACAGAAAAAGTCAGTTTCTGACCAGCAAGTATGGTTGGATTGTTTTTTCCTGATTTCCCACAGACAATGCCAATCTGTTGCTGCTAATTTTGGTGTGGGAGCAAACAGATGATTTGTGAATTCTTTTGGAACCAATAATAAAAGCTAACATGTTTACTACTTGCCATTGTTGATCATTCTCAACGCTGCTGCTGACCTGCAAAAAAGTTCAAAATACCGGGATTGTGTTAGAAAAACTGAGGATCTTGTTGAGTCTAACACAATCAACACAAACCACCAAGCAAAATTAGATCGCACCAATCACACAAAGCACATAAGAATTGTTCCGGTTGGGGCATTCACTTTAATCCAAGGGTGGAAGAACCGAGATGTTATTTCAACTAGAGAAGATACAAGAATATTACAATTCTCACAACGACTCTCTCTCAAGCCTAACTAGAACTTGGTTGCTGCTAACAATGGAGAAACTATCTCACCCTCTCAGATGAAGTACTCTCTTCTTCTGTTCGGCACTCAATAGAATCATATCTTCTAGGAGCCGTTTACATTGTATTTATAGATCTAGATAAATCCTAGTTTAGATATCTTGATACAATAACCATCCGATGTATACTGAAGAGATACATACAATTAGAGTCGTACGATCTAATTAGAAGACGAAGTGGGCTTCAATCGAATCAACAAATCCGCACCCAAAAAATCCATCAGTGTCGCGGACGGTCAACTGCACATAGTTGCGGTCGACCGCAACTTGTAGACCATCAACCCAAGAAGGTGACAGTTGACCGCACGGTCGACTGTCCCTTTCTCTGTTGGCTGCTACTGCTGCTGACTGTTTCTCCTTCTCTTCGATCCTTTGCTTCGAACCCTCTACTTGTATCACCATCTTCTCTTCACACCGAATAAGTATGCAAGACATAAAACCCAACAGATTGATCCCAGCGACGAACCCTCCGATGCTCTAATCATTAATCTGAAAGATTGTGAAAGAGCTTTTTTTTGGAGAAAGATACTAATTACCTGATTCTGACGAGGGTAGGGGGTATTTATAGTGAAAGAGCCTTTGGGACCGGTTTCGAGATAATCATTTATCTCTACTTCCCAGTGTTTTTGGATAAGAAATAGAGTTTAAATTCCTTCATGATAAGAGATTTGGTTTTAACCGTTTCTTAGGGATAATCATGAATTCAAATCGCTATTTAAATTATCAGGATTTATTTATAATGGGTTGTCACCCTAACCTAGTAAGGCAGATCTGTTTTGGGGTTATTGGGCCTGGAAAAGACCCAATTCCGATTGGGTTATTGGGCATGGTACACTCGAATTGACTCTTATTTTATGGAGCATGATTTTCAAAGGTGTCCTTCTGAGCACACCTTGTATGTGAAAATTGATCAGCATGGAGATGTTGTTATTGTCTGTCTGTACATGGATGATCTCATAATTACTGGTAGCAACTCAAAGTTGATAGCAGAATTCAGGGAGGCCTTGACTTTTCAATTTGAGATGACTGACATGGGTTTGATGTCTTATTTCCTTGGCATTGAAGTGTTGCAAATAGAGAAAGAAATCTTTATTTCACAAAAGAAGTATGTAGGAGATTTGCTCAAAAGGTTCAAAATGGAGTTTTGCAAGAAAGGCTAGAAAAAGATGGTTCTAGAGAGCTTGTGAATCCTACACTCTACAAGCAGTTGGTTGGAAGTTTGCGTTATTTGACTAGCACCAGACCAGATATCACATCTGGTGTTGGACTTATTAGCAGATTCATCGAGTCCCTGCGACAGACTCATTTGATGGCAGCAAAAAGGATCTTGAAGTATGTCAATGGCACTCAAGGTGATGGTATTTTCAATGCTGCAAATTGTCCAATTGAGCTTGTTGGTTATACAGACGGTGATTGGGTGGTGATTCTGAGGATGCAAGAAGCACTTCAGGATATGTTTTTCATATTGGTTCTGGAGTTTTCTCTTGGTCATCAAAGAAACAACAAGTGGTGACTCTTTCTACTGCCGGAGCAGAATACACCGCAGCAACTAGTTGTGCTACTCAAACAGTATGGCTGCGTCGAAAGCTTAGTTTCCTGCAGCAAGGACAAAAGTTTCCTACAAAGATCTTTTGTGACAACAAAGCATCAATTGCACTGTCAAAGAACCCAGTGTTTCATGGAAGGACCAAGCATATTCATGTGAAGTTTCATTATATCCGTGACTTGGTGAATGAGAAGAAAGTGTCGCTCCAAGGATCAAGCTGCTGATATTTTTACGAAGCCTCTTAAAGCTGATGCCTTCCTGAAACTGAAGAAGATGTTGGGAATGAAGAAGTATAATGAGCTTGGTTTAAGGGAGGTTGTTGGAAACTAAACCAAGCCCATTAGCATTTACTAAGTATTATTTGGAGTCTTCTAGCTTGTGATCTTTTCATATTCCAAGGTAGTTGATAGTTGATGTAGCATTCTAGAGACTTCATGTAGGCCTTTGATGTTTTGTAAGACTCCCTATATATAGGAGAGTTTGTGTTGTTGTCGCAGGGACTTTTCACAATAAACACTCTTCGTTTCTAGAAAGAAAAATGTTTTGAAAGAAGTGATGGAGATGATGATTGAAAGAGACTTTATCCACAACTAGATCTGCTTGGGATCTGATAAATAATTTATAGTTAATTATGTGCATGAACTTTAGAGGTGACGAAGTGTAGACTAGTATCGTGGGTGGATGCCAAGTGCTACAAGTTGGCCCCAATTGATGAACATCAGAGGAAATTATTGTGAGACTGGTAAGGCTATCTTTACTCATGGAGAGCCATTAATAGTCCTGACACTATACTCCTTAGTCAGTTCGTTTCATGTTTAGATGAAATGTCATATGATGCAAGTTATTTTATTGTTTCTTGTACTGAAACAGAGTCGGATTTCTTCACTTTTCACCCTGTCTTTCTATGTAACCTTCATCTATATAATCTTTCTCCTTTGATGAGAAATGTCTTAATTGTTGTTCACTTAATTATAAAGGTTATAACATAGGGATTTCTAAGTTTTATGGTTATGCTTCTTTTTAGTAAATGAATTCACTTGGTTTTGAAATTTATAATGGTGGAACAGGCTGCTCAAATCCTTGCTAAACCTGATTTGGCCCCAGCTGCTTGGGTGAAAAGACTGGTGACGCTATGTGATCAGGCTCCTGCAACACCGTTTCCAGTCGTCCGCCAAACCCTGGAGGAGGAGTTGGGCAAAAAATTCGATGACATTTTTGAACGGTTTGATGTTGATCCCATTGGCTCAGCTTCAATAGCACAGGTGTTTTTTTTGCTGCCTTGAGAAATTTAAGTAATTGTTTAAGTGTGTAGATTAGAAGAATTGATGTTTAAATATTGGTTGGTTGTTGCTGTGGGTAACTTGTTCTGTGTTTCCAAATTTTCCTTTATGATCTATTGTTGCATGCATAAAGCTAACCTGATGTTGAGTTGGATAAATGTACTTCAGTATAACTATAAGATTATTGTTAAAATTTCAAGTAGACTGAGAATCAAGGAAGTTTGAGATCCTTAACAAATTCTTAGTATGCTAATATGGTCCATGAATAGTAGACATGGAATTTATGCATTAGTTAGAAGTTCTCCTGTCTAGATGCCTCTTTAACTTCCTAAAAATTTCCTCAAAACCAACTTATTCTCTAGTTTTAGATAACATCACCTTCTAGAGCGATGCATGTAATTGTTAGAGAGTGTGGCCTCGAATACATGTAGGCACAAGTTGAAGTTGGAGAAGAAGAAGAGAAGACACGAAGCAGTGAGAAGGCAGCAACACAGCAAGAGAAGCAAGAGAAGAAGGCAGACAGAGGAGGGGACAGTTGACTGCCCAGCTCTCGGATCTTGGCGTGACTCATTGCAGTCGACTGACCAAAATTGCAGTCGACTGCAGCAAAGCTGTATGTTATATTTGAGCTACGGGTTTCAGGTCCAATAAACTGCATTCGTGTATATATTTTAGGGTTTGCTTGGGGGCTATATATATAGCAATAGATGTGAACTCTAGGGTTAAGAGAACATAAGAGAGAATTGGTGAGCCATTATTATTGTACAACTTCAAGAGAGGTGAGTGTTGAGTGCTTCAAAGGTGAGAGAGAGAGAATGAGAGTTTTGATCTTTTTGTAATCTTTGTATTTCTTGAGGGATAAGAAGTATTGGTTATCTCTACATATTATTGTGTTGGTGTTCTTGTGAGATCTTGCGATTATTGTGGTGACTTATTCTTGGTGCATCTAGGTCTTGGACGTATCTGTTGGATCCTGTATGCAAGACAAATAACACTAGAGGGGGGGGGGTGAATAGTGTTATTTAGAATTAACCAATAAAAAAAACTTTTCGCACTGTTAAGTCGACTGAAAAGAGAAGGCAGTCGACTTAAGCGTCAGATAAGAAGAGTAATTTAGCTGAAGAGTTACAGGTCTGTTAAGTCGACTTAGAGAGTGAGGCAGTCGACTGACCAGACTTGATTTACACAAGAAACTCAGAACAATTAAAAATGCAAGTTTAGAGAATACAACCACAGAGAGTCAACACTGCAAATACCACGATGTATCCTGGTTCGGTCCTCCCGACCTACATCCAGTCCCTAAGCAACCCACTTGAGATTTTTCACTATTCTTGAAAAAGTTACAAGAACACTCTACGGCCTTTGACAACAACTATGTCAAATCCGTAGACCTCTCTTACCACTAGAGAGAGCAAAACCCACTCTACACCCTAGAATGAAACCAACTCTAAACCAAGAGTCCTACTCTCCAACCGTGAGGACCACTCTCACAACCCAAGAGTGAAACAACAACAAGAAGAGTTTTACAACACCCTAAAGCCCTGTATGTGGAAGTGCTTTTTGTATATTGGCTATAGGTCGACTTTTGACTTCAGTCTAGAACGAATTCAATGTTATGCTAGACTGAAAATCAGAGAACCAAGTCTTAAAGAAAGTATATTCTTGTTCTTCTTCTTCTCAAAAAGCAAAAGTCTTGAAATCAAAAAATTTGGAGTTAAGTAACCTTTGCCAAATGAATTCTATACTCTTTTTATAGAGTTAGAAACGTTTGGACGTTGATAGAACGTATCCCAACTGCCATACAACGGCAGTAAAAAGGTTTGAATTTGAAAAACAAGTTTTAAATTCAGAAAACTGTTAAAAACTGCTTGAACAGTTGACTGGGTTGCCATAAGAGTCGACTGGTCAGAGCTTGAGTGAGTTCAGTCAGTTTTGTACTCTAGCAGTCGACTGCTTCCAAGAGGAAGCCGACTGGTACTCAATCAGCTGAACTTATACAAGCTTTGTTTTGACATTTTGAGTTTGTAAAACAATTTCTTTATTTAGGGAATGTGTGAGTGTGTGTGTGACAAGGCTTTTACAAGATTCTAAGACTCACAAATAATACAAACGATATTACAAGACATTTGTTCAACTTGAAGCACTTGAAAGTCTTGAGTTGAAAGCTCTTGAATAGTCTTGAACTTGAACTTGAGTCTTTGTAGCTTGAGCAAGTACTTTTGAAAGCTTCATCACATTGTATTGGCTTTGAATGCTACCTTGAATACTTTGATACACACTGCAAAAGATATGTAATAGAGAACAATTTTGTATTGTGTTGTAGTCATCAAAATCAAGAATCTACCGTATCTGTTTCTTGTGGTGTCTGTTCTGCTATTAGCACTACAAGTGGTATCAGATTCTCTGCAATAATCCCCATCAAGAGACTACAGACTACAGTTTGACAATTTCTCAATTATGCTACATCATTAAGATAATATTTATAGTACCATGAATAGGCTTAAGTATAATTCCTGGTTCTTCACATGAATAAGTCAATCTGTGGGATGAAACTTCGATAAAGTACTTGCTCTATATGCATCAATTCTTTGGTGAGGATTGCTAGCATGAGAGACATGCAAATGCATGTCACAGATTTACCAATCCACTCTAAGATTTTAGTCCTTCATAATTATTATACATATCTATATATGCAAAGTTCTGACTTGTGAGATGCCCCATTACCAACTAAAGAAACTCCCTCGATGACTAAATCGATTGAAATTCTGTACGTTTTTAAATATGGTAGCAGAAAACATGCTATCCTCGTTTTGGAGATTAGTAGCTAGGACCTTAAATCACTTGAACTATAACACAGTTGTATTCTCCAACAACTCTTTGGAAATTTTGGATGATATGCAGAAACAGATTTGTATCATCATAGTAAGTATTATCCGCTTGGGAAAAAAGTTCTGTTGAATAATTTCCTGACATAAACCTTGGCAACTTCTTCATGTTTTATCTATGCTTGATTTTAGGTTCACCGTGCTAGATTAAGATCTGGGAAGATTGATGTTGCTGTTAAGGTAAGGAACACTTGGACTATATTTATACAAAAATGTTAAATGGCAGTAATAGTTTATCGAGTTTTATGCACATGTAGGTGCAACATCCTGGCGTGAAACACCTGATGATGGTAGACATCCAGAACCTTCAAGCATTTGCTTTTTTTCTGCAAAAGACAGACATAAAGTTTGATTTATTTTCTCTCACCAAAGAAATTGAGACACAGGTATGCTTTATTGCATTGCTAATCAGTAACACATTTACATATGTTTACTTACTGAATAATAAGCTTCTGTTTTTGTATCTGATAATGATAATCTATATAGACTCTTTTAACTTACCAAGATGCATAATTTAAACTAGGCTAATACTTCTTGGCTGAAAGTGCAAAATTTCATAACCTCCTTGTAGAAAAGTAAATGGAACATATTAAATTTATACAACTTTGTCTCATTGTACTTCAAGGATATTCCTACTTTCAATTCTAACTCTTTTTCTTTGTGCAAATGGATATCCACATACAAAGATTGTTATGACGTTTTGCCTCAGTTCTTAAGCCTTGCAAAGGTAACTAAGACTGTATTATGATGTAGATTATTTAAATTTCAGAATTGACCATAACGGTGGTAATCTCAACCTGACTCGTGAACCAGACTCTAAGCATTGGGTTTATTTTAGTCAGAATTGACTACAGGTTATGAACAGGTTGTCTGGTATACTGTTTGGTTTCTCAGCCTGATTGATTCAGAACATGCACTGATTATTTCTAAAGTTTTAGCAATTGCTGACCTTCAGAACATGGATTTTAACTGAAAGAGCAATAACAAAATACCATCTATGCATAATAAAACTTCTGCATACATATGGAAAATAATATATATAAATTCTAACAAGCATCACCTATACCGCTTGAGGGTGCAATATCGAGGTAACCATGACTTATAATAAAACAACTAGTTATAAATAGTTTGCTCAGTAAAACCAAAATATCTGTTTGTCAAAGACTTTTGGCACCTAGACCACCTTATATGTAAAACTTTCGAATTCTGTAAGAAACAGAATCGACAATTCTAGAAATAACTTATTAATGATTATCCCAATACAAATTGAGGAAGTCATATGTTTCCATCTTTAGAATGATTTGAGAATATAAGCAGTTCGATTCCATAAACGAAGTGACTTAAAAAACTGCCAAGGGACCTTATAAATGATGTATAAGATTCATTATTCATATTCCATGCAATGTCTCAATGTAAAACTTCAACCAGACAGGACAAATATCGAAGTACCATCTAATATGCATTTATAGAAGTACTGCATACAGAAGAAAGTTCTTCGAAATACTTGTAGAACTGAGTCAGTCCAGCGAGAAGAGACCCTGAGATGGGTACGTTGTACCGTTGTGTGTAAAATTATTATTTGACCCCTGAGAAGGGGGATGCTCTCTATCCCTGTCATGCTACATCCATCTATAGAATCCTTGATTTGTTATTGAACCCTCTTGACGATCTTCATGTGTTTACAGAATGAACACAGCTAATAACTTCATTTAGCGACTCTTCCATTACGAGAAGTTAGCACGGAACAAGTGTTTTGATATGTATGTTACAGTGAATAATGTTGAAAATGTGGGTTTCACCGGTGAAGCATTGTCACGCCCCGCTTCCCAAAATACGGGAATACGAGTCCGTGACGAAGGCCCAACGAATGATGTTAACATCATCCATGAGCTGTACCAGTCTTAACTCAACAATATGAAAAATGAATAATCACAACCACGCAGATAAATATAATCACATAAACAATAACTGAGATTAAACATGCAGTAGTCCAACATAATAACCAATAACTGGAAAAACAAACATCAGTTACGGGTCAACAAGCCAGGGATACAAAGTTCAATAAAAGAATAACAAATGCGATAAAAGAATAACTGGAAGAAGATAATTTATTTAAAAGCAGCTCCTGCTCCAATCCTAGAAGAACTGCTTACCAATGCCTTCTGGCAAATCTCCTTGTACACCTGTAACTGGATCAACTAGAGTGGAAAAGAAAATATCCTTAGAGCAAGTATGGACAACAAGTAGTGAAAAGCAAAGAGTAAGGGAACATGGTACATTAAGGAGTATGAAGCAAGATCAAAGTCCAAAAACAATAACGATATCAATAAACAATGGTCAAGTGTACAAGTGTCAACTTAGATTTATTAGCATTTCATTTTTCCTATCTAGTGCACGTACTATTGCGTCCCATACCACAGGTTCGGTGCACGCAAAATAGTGTACGTTTTAGACATAGTGGTGGGATTTACAGAGCGTGTACTCGGTGTAACAAGATAACAAGATAACAAGTTTATAATTCTCCACCTTCCATGTCAATAGTACAAGTACACAAGAAAGGGTCCTACCGAGTACATTTTCTGAGATTATCCACTACTAAGTCAACCCTTATTAACCCCGGCTTGTTTAGTATTTTATTATTTCATTCATGATCATGCAAGTGTGTATACGAGTATCAAGGCGAGGATAAGAGTGCAACAAAATGATACAGTGCATGATAAAATAAAAGTAATTGTGAATCTGAAAAGAGCAGACACAACAGTACTAAAACAGTAGTAACTCACTAACTACAACTCGGAATTCGATTCCGCCAAAAGGGAAAGTAAACTAGACATCCGGGGATACAATTCATGTTCAGCAAGTTTTTATTAATTCTGACTGTAACTAGGTCAATTATCCAAATCTTTATAGGTTTATTGTTCTGGCAGCAACTTATAGTCAAAGTTTAATGGGTGAAAACTAGGTGTAAAATCATATGAAAATCTACAAAAATTAGGAATGGATCCTAAGTATGTCTACTAAGTATCTGGAGAGTTTCATGGCATTACACTACTGTTATCATTGTGTTTCAACTGAAAGTTGTGTCGGTATTTCATTAAATTGCGATCTGGAAATTACAGACCAACAGTGACTAAAACTGCGATATCTCATAGCTCACAGATCGGAATCTAGATCCGTCAATTGGTCTGGAAACTAGGTTCATTAGGCTATAATTCTCTTTTATATTGTTTTGATTGATTCCTAATGTAACAGGGTTGAAACCTTAGTACAAAACAGAATAGGCAGCAAGACATAACAAAAATCATCATATATAATTGTCAAAGTGAATAATCAACATGTTCTTGTTATCATGCAATGCAGTATCATTAATGTACAGCAAGTTGAGATGAAATTCTACTGTATACAAGGCAAGATTATAATGTCATGATTCAATTCTTGAGATCTCAATCAATCAACATGTATCCATATCATGGTATATTTCTCATATGCAAGTTCTAGTTAATTTGTTCATGTCGTGTGTGCATGCGAGTTTGGGTTTGAATCAATGGATATTGGCACGAGTCAATGATACTTTGGGTTAGCTTGTGTAAACCCTAGATATCCCCAACGGAAAGTATACAAATCAATATTAAGATAATCGAAGTGGAACTATTTGTAGAGGAGATCAACAATCTTGAACTAGAAAAATTAACCGAGTTCAAGTGGACTTGCCTTTTGTGTGAGAGATCCGAATAATTAAAATAACGGGATCGGAATCCCGGGCGACGCTCTAAAATACATGTGAGACACGTACAAAAGTACCAAACGGCGAACTCCAAAACAGCAAAAAGCGACTAATGGGAGCTCGTCTCCAACCTCTCGACAGAGAGAGAGAGAGAGAGAGAACGGACGGGACTTCGGCGATGCTTGGAATGGCACGACACCACGGCGGCGACGACTGCGAAGACGACGACGTTGCTGTCAGGAAGCGACGGCAACGGTGAGGGCGCAGCGAGGGAGCGGCTCTGTTCGCTCCGAAAACAGGGGAGATGATGACGGTGGGTTCGAGTTCAGCAATGGCGATGGGCGAGCTCGAGGGTGGTTCGAGCGGTAGCTGCGACAAGGAGGGGGAAGCGACGGCACTGTGGAGGAGGCAGATGACCGAATGTGAAGGCGATGGTAATGGCGGAGAACGGGAGGTCGATGGAGGTGCTTCGGGGGTCTCGAGCGGAGAGGACGACAGGGAGCTCGATGAAGGGAGAGCTTGGGGATGTAGCAACGATGGAGGGAGAGCGGTGCGGAGTCGAGGACAGAGGTGCAGGGGATGGCTGGCGCTGGAGCGAAGGGCGGTGGAATGCAAGGTGGTCGACTTCGATGGTCTGGCGCTCGGAAGAAGACGAAGTGGGGGGGTGTGAGCTCTGTTTTCGGTTTCGAAACAGAGAAAAGAGAAAGAGAGTGGAAAAGAGAGAGAACGGGAGGGGTTTTAGAATAATAAAATAATATTAATTAAGGGTTACGAGGACTGAT
The DNA here is from genome assembly GCA_017893485.1 of Hemerocallis citrina. Taxonomy (NCBI): domain Eukaryota; kingdom Viridiplantae; phylum Streptophyta; class Magnoliopsida; order Asparagales; family Asphodelaceae; genus Hemerocallis; species Hemerocallis citrina. The sequence continues at coordinate 202,669,577 of CM030365.1, forward strand.
TAGTAGGGGTAGTTGAGATAGTGGGGGTTGGGAGATACGGAGGATTGTGGGGGAGGAGATCTGGATTAGTTGTTAGGGGGTATGTGGGTTTGGGTAGACTAGGATTTGGGTTCATGATCCAATAAGAAGATGAGTTTAGGTAGACAATAGTATGGGCTTGCAAATGGATTGAGCTAACAAAAGATAATAAGGATAATAATAATAATAACAATAATACAAGAAATAATAAATTGCAACAAAAGGCCCACAACAAGCCCAAGATCTAAAATACATTAAAATAGAAAAGTGAACACTACAAAATACAAGGAAAAATCCGTACAACCGGAAACATGGGTTACAAGCATACATGTCAAGGAGATTACGATAGTATTAATTCTGATTCAGTTGCCTATCCCTACACTTTTATATTAAAGTGGATAACATGTATTCTTTTGTTAATTAGATGCAAGGTGGCATTGCTTAACTTCTCTACATACTGTGATTGGTTCGTCGCAAGTAGAGATACACTGCACTACTGCGGTTATGATGTAAAGTAGTTGCAACCTAAGTTGCAACTATAAGGAATCTTGCAATAGTTAGGAAATAAAAAATTGATTGTATAGATTAGAAATGCAGCTTATACATTGAGGGCAATAGCCTCATATATTGACAATATAGACCCCCAACAATCCAATATTACGCACATACATCATACATTCAACAGCCTCTTTCAAACTTAAGGTGGATCAACTAACATGAGTTTGGATACAGATGAACTAAACTGACCGAGCTAAAAGCTACCGATCAAACCTGAAGATGCAAGATTTTGAATCCAAAACAACCATATCTCAAAGGCTCCGAAAGGAGATGAGAAGAAGCGACTTATAGTTCAGATAGAAGCATATCGAAGAGGATCTAAGTCGAGGCTGGTTCAGATCAGAAATCTGAACCGGATCGGGTTCAGATTGGTCAAGGTGAGCGCAGGAGTGGACCTGGGTTGGTTGGACCGGGTCGGATCGGGTTCGGTTCAGCTGGACTGGATTTGGTTGGACTTAGTTTAGTTTGACTCAGTTCGGATGAACTGAGTTGGGTGGACCTGGTTCTGTTGGGTCAAGTTTGGGTTTGCAGGTTGGGTCCAGCAAACAAAACAAGTATAATAGAAGGAGAGGCTAGGGGCTGGGTTTGTACAGAACCGTAGTGGAGGAGTGGCAGTGGCGAGCGGGCCCACCACGACAATGTGGCAGCTTCAGTGAGCAACGTTACCGACAATGACAACGTCATCTCCTTCGACCCCACTTTGCTCTTTCCTTTTCTTCTTCTTGCTTTTTCATTCGAACACCAATCCCATAGTGGGATCCCATGAACTAACTCAAGTGGGTGGCGGGTGATCTATGGCCGGAAGGCACGCTCATGTCGCGAGGACGGCAACGGCCAATGGTGGTTGGGTTTTAGGGATTTGGGATTTGGGATTTGGATTTTGGATTTGGGATCTCGGCTTGGGATTTGGATTTGGATTTGAGTTCGGGATAGAGATCTGTTTTGGTTTTGGATTTAGATTTGAGATTAGGATTTGGATTTGATCTCAAATCAAAAAAGAGATTTTTTTTCATGGTTGCAGATCTTGATCTAGGGTTCAGTGGCTCTGATACCAAATTAGGAAATGAGAAACTGATTGTATATATTAGAAATGCAGCTAATACATTGAGGGAAATAACCTCATATATATAGACAAAGTCTATGACAACTTACAATCTGGATCTCCAACAATCCAATATTATACCTATACATCATACGCTCAACAGCGCTTGGTTTGCAACTACTTTTAACGCAACTGCAATGCAACTCTGCTAAACAACAATATTTTTTCATGCTTATCAGGATTATTTTTTCTTGTTATGTATCTTTTTTGTATCTCTAATGATGTGGCTAAACTGATGATCATCACTAGAACAGTTTGAAGTTATGTTAGTCTATACGACTAATCTAATATTTCTCTTATTTTATCTATTGGATCTTTGTCCTACTAAAGATTGGATATGAGTTCGACTTCGTTCGGGAATTTGAGGCCATGGAGAGAATAAGGAAGTTTTTACAAGCTAACAACAAGAGGGCTCCTGTTTTGGTTCCACGACCGATGCATGGTATGGCAACTAGGTATGTTGCAAGGATCATGGAAGCTCGATTATGGACAATTTTTAATTAACAAGAATAGCTCTTATGATATCTTACCTTATTTATTTTATTTTAAAGGTTTGGTATGTTGTTTGACTAGAATGGAGATATACAAAAGCACAAATCATGCATACGGCTTGCAGTGTGTTGAAATAACGATTTTTTCAGTGAACACAAGAAAAAAAATATTGTGCTGCCGATTGCATTTCCAAGTTAATTTTGATTAAATCTTATGTGTTTTTGTCTGTGCTTATAAGGCATCATACCATTATCAACAGTCAGTGAGCGCTAGTTGCACCTTGTTTATGCATCACCGAATTTGTATACATCCATTTGTTTTAACAAGAACCACACCCTCTTTGGCTGCTATTGGAAATGCTATAGCAATTCCATCTGAAACCTCCGAGCTTAATTACAGAAAGATGAGTATTTGGATAATAAATATCAAATGCTACAAATAGACTGAAGCTGCTGTTATTGCAGCGGAAGAAACACCCTTGTACTTATTGATGTGAGAGGGGATGCAGAATTTTGTTTATATTTTACTGAATTATATTATACAAACCTTGAACCTTTTTGTCTCATGCTTAGAATACTTTGTCAAGAATAAATACATTACATTGTAAATATAAATCCCTCAACCTTCACCAAAACTTTTGAGTTTTCGAGTAGTGGCAGTCATTTCACATGGTACCAGACCAACCTAAGTTCAATTCCTAGTGGGCGCGTATAAACACGGATGAAACTAGTGTTGCCCATAGCCCAAGTCGGGGACCCACAAATCTTGTTTTGAACCTGCAGGCATGTGTTAATATTTAAATACACATCCTTCAACTCTCAACATAACCCCTTGGAGAGTTTTGGCTTAGGACAGGGTCAAATACTTAATTTCAATCCTTGAAATTAACCTAGATGTTTGTCTTTTAATTAACTATGAACATATATTATGAAATTTCAGGACTATATATCTTTGGCTATTATATGATTACTAGATTTGCCCGTGGGCACGTGCCTACGGCACGTCTTCAGAACGATACAGCATATGAAAAGCCTCGTAAACAGTGAATCAACAATTATATAGCTCAAGTATGAATAGTATGACAACAATTAGTTGTAAATAAAAGTCCATATTTTCATTAGTATATGTTGAAAAATAATTATAAATTGGGGTATAAAAGTCCATGTTTCCATATATCTATATAATAAAATACAAAGAAAGCTATCAAGTGGCTCTGCTTCAATCTCCCCAAAATCAAAGGCCCAGATCGAACCTCACAAAACACATTTCCCCCCAAAAGTTTCCCCCCAATACTCAAATTCAAATTCTCCCCCCAAAACAACTCATTTATTTATTTAATTATTTCTCTCTCTCTCTCTCTCTCTCTCTCTATATATATATATATATATACATGGAAACATGGACTTTTATACCTCAATTTATAATTATTTTTCACCATATACTAATGGAAACATGGACTTTTATTTACAACTAATTATTGTCATACTATTCAATCTTCAGCTACATTTTTGTTGATTTACTGTTTAAAAGGCTTTTCATATGCTGTATCGTTCTGAAGACGTGTCGTAGGCACGTGGCCACGGAAAAATCTAGTGTATATATATATATATATATATATAGAGAGAGAGAGAGAGAGAGAGAGAGAGAGAATTAAATAACTGAAGGAGTTGTTTTGGGGGATTTGAATTTGAGTTTTGGAGGGAAAAATATGTTTTGTGAGGTTAGATTTGGGCCTTTGATTTTGGGGGATTGAAGTAGAGCCATTTGATAGCTTTCCTTGTGTTTTATCATATAGATACTAATATATATGAATATAGGACCACAAAAATGGACTTTCACGTGAAGTAGTTGATTTTCTTATTATTTTGATCATATTGTAATTGTACCGCTTAACATTGTTAGAATTAGGGATAGGAAAATATTCGTTATTATTGATTGAATAAATTGAATACAACTGGCTCCTATATATAGGAGAGAATTGAAGACTAAACTGATACATAACCAATATGGGACTAAACCAATATCTAATATAATATAATATCTAACACCCCATCTCAAACTCAAGTTGGTTCAAACAACAGAGTTTGGAATACTGACGATGTTCATGTGGAAGGAACAGCAAATTGTGATGTAGAAACGGCGCTTGATGGCGCATGTGACGGAAACTGAGAAGTAGAGTGTTGTGGAAGGAAGTAGTGGTGGCGCACTGTTGAGATCTCACTCCGAACAATGGTGGGATCTCCATATTCCGATCTGTAATGGGATCTCACTCCTGATTTGAGACATAGTCGATGATGGGATCTCACCCCTGACTTGAGAATTGTCGATGTTGGGATCTCATCCCTGAACTGAGAACTGGATGCTGATAACACCCCCTCTCAAACTCACGATCGATCAACCGGAGTGAGTTGATGATCTGGATGTAGAAACACAAGAAACGATCGATCAACCTGGAGTGAGTTGACGATCTGAATGTAGAAGCACAAGAACCTGCAAGATTTTTTTTTTAATATCCCATCAAATAATAAGCATGAAGAAAATACACAAGTAATCACAACTCAACAAAACTAAATCCAGAAAATAAACCACCATTGGTATGCAAATCCACACTGAATCCACTTCAAATAGGAGATACAAAAAGGTGAGATGAACTTAAGGGAGTGCTCCAAACGAACCGAATACGGAGTAGCCAGAGAACCAAAAAACCACATACCTCCAGAGAACCAAAAACCACATACCTCCAGAGAACCAAAAACCACATACCCAATAAACTAGCTCCCAAAAGCAAAGATGAAGTAACAGCAGAGAGCAGCGTAGATCTGAAGAAAACAAGCCAGATCTGGCAAGTGAAGATTCGATGCTGTGCAGACGATCTAGATGGTGCTGGTGTTCGACGGGTGCGGGAGGTGAACAGAGGAGGCAGCAGTCGCTCGACGAGGGTCCAGCGGATGGTTTTGGCGCCAAAATAGAGGAAGGGGTAGAGGATGACGACTGTGGTGGTGCTCTGTGGTGGAGATCAACAAGGGCGACAACACAAGGGATGCAGGGGATGAAGACGAAGGGTTGACGATGGAGCAGTCGAGGAGTCTGCGATTGCAACAATGGTGGACGGTGAGGGGATGCGAGGTGGATGATCGGATGCAGCGGTGGAGTGGCGACAGAGCGGCTCGACTGAGTGGAGGGTCGCGAGAAGATCAACGGGGCGCAATGAGTTGAGGAGCTCAACGGGGATGGGTTTCGAAATTGACAGAGGAAGGAAGAAGGTGAAAGGGTGATGATGGCTGCTGTAGGTTAGGATTAGTTAGGGTTTTGGATCTTGTTGTTAGATGACGGCTAGGGTTTTGGAGATTTAGGTTTTTGGGGGAGATTAGGGTTTTGATCAAGATCGGGAGAGGAATGTCGGGAGGTGGAGTGACTCTGATGAAGATGAGAACCAACCCCACCTCGACGACGAGGATCAAGTTAGTATAGGCCTTATAGGACGATAGGCTCTGATACCATGTTAGAATTAGGGATAGGAAAATATTCGTTATTATTGATTGAATAAATTGAATACAACTGGCTCCTATATATAGGAGAGAATGGTAGACTAAACTGATACATAACCAATATGGGACTAAACCAATATCTAATCTAACATAATATCTAACAAACATAAAGAAAGGTTTGTCTCATTTGGTTGAAGTGCGAAAAGATTGCCACCTATCATTTTTCATAAGTACAAGCTAAATGCTTCTGGTAGATATTCTAAGTGATACATTTGTAGTAAAGGGCAAATCAGCTTCTACACTAAATCTCCTGAAACTCTGCTCGGTTGTGGATTTGAAGTTCTTATGAAGAATGCTTTGACATGCTGCTCTACATTTAAAAAAATTTCCTGATACTTATTCATAGTCATATTCTCATCAATTTTTTGATAATTATATTTAGATTGTCCTGATAAATGTGCATGTCGTTGCCTTTCAATTTACTATGCATTTTGTCATCAATTATTATTTAATATTTACCAATTGTATTTATAGTCGTGAACATTGCTTAAGCTTGTTATTCTTATTTCTAAACAATTTGTATTTAAATAATATATTCTGTTTCTTAGGAAGGTTCTGGTAATGGAGTTTATAGATGGTATCCCGATAATGAATCTTGGCAAGGAGATAGCACAAAGGGGAATAGATCCTGGTGGCAAGGTTGCAGCTATGGCAAAGCAGTAAGCCTCTGATCATAATAGATGTTACCTTATTTCCTTTTTAGTAACAACATACCATTTCTTAAAATTAGATGCAGAAAGCAAAAGTGTTGATCATGTGTAAGTGATATAACAATGCCACTACACCAAACTCCAAAGTTCTGGTGAAGAGTTTTATATTTGTATTCTAAAAACTAACTAATTTTGGAGAATTTATTTTGATTACTAATCTTACTATCAGCCCGCTGATTTTTTTTTATAAGACACTTTTTGAAAATATTTGCAGAAAGAGGACAGTTGGTATAGTGTTTGCGCTCGTGGACCCAACAACTAAACTTGCCGTTCCCAACGGCGAGTTTAGTTGTTTCATGCTTGTCGTTGGGACACGGCGAGTCTAGTGCTAATTTTTTGTAAAACTCGCTGTTCCCAACAGCGAGTTCAGTTCAGAATTTTCAATGAAGACTCGCTGTTCCCAACGGCGAGTATATTTATACTAAACTCGCTGTTGGGAATAGCGAGTTTAGTTCAAAATTTTGAAAGAAGACTCACCGTTCTCAATTGCGAGGATATTTATACTAGATTCGCTGTTGGGAACGGCGAGGATGTAGGAAATTTCACAGAGAGTGAAACATTCTATTGGACTTGGTGAATTTTCGGAAAAAAACTCCATAGAATTTTTTTTGAACTACACTCGCCGTTCCCAACAGCGAGTCTAGTGTAAATGTCCTCGCCCTTGGGAACGGCGAGTCTTCTTTCAAAATTTTGAACTAAACTTGCTGTTCCCAACGGCGAGTTCAGTTCAGAATTTTCAATGAAGACTCGTGAACGGCGAGTTCTCCAAAAAATTAGCACTAGACTCGCCGTGTCCCAACGGCGAGCATGAAACAACTAAACTCGCTGTTGGGAACGGTGAGTTTAGTTGATTAGTCCACGATCGCAAATACTTTAGCAACAGCCCTCTTTCTGCAAATATTTCAGAAAGTGTCTTATAAAAAAAATTAATTCTAGCCCGCTAGCTAACATTTCATTGTAGATGTTTCTATGCAATTGCCTGGCATGCTTTAGCAACTTTCTGCGGCCGTTTATGGTTTTTTGTTTTCTTCATGTCATTAGACATTCTCTCTCTGAAGAGTATCTGATGAGAACATTAAATCTGTTTTATTTATTTTGATATGTGTAGTTTATTTGAGAGATTTATTTGAGAGATTTGTTTTAGATTTGTTTAAAATTTGTTTTGGATTTGTTTTGAGCCTATATATAGGCCTTGGGAATAATGAAAAAATATGCTATTCTTGATTAAAAAAATTATTGCGTTGAGTTTTTGTTCTTCATCTCTCTTTTTGTGTGAGACAATTGAGAGAAAATTATTAGGGTTTGTGATAAATTTTAATAAAGTTTTAGGGTTTGTGATAAACTTTAAAACTACATCAAAATTCCCAAATCTTTATTCAAACCCTAACCTTAATCCCCAAATTAATTAAACCCTAACCCCAATCTAATCTCTCTCTCTTCTCCCTCTTCCTCGTTGAACCTCGAAACCCAACACCCCCCCAAACTCCTTCCCTGTGGCCACTCGGACCCACCACCCACCGAAGCTCCGTCGATTCCCTCGCCGTCGTCGAGCCCCCCCCACTGCCAGCACTGCATCCTTCTTCGACCCCCCACCCCCCCAAAACTTCCTCGCCGCCTTCTCCCACCACTGATGCCCTCACCCCCAACTGCCCCTACTCCTTCCTTCCTCGTCAACCACCCTGCGACCCCTCCATCGCCAGTCGCCGTCGCCACACAACTGAAGCCACCAATGCCTGGACCCCGTCGTCACTTCACTGCCCCACCCCTTGCCGATGCCTGCCGCCAACAACCACTGTCGCAGTACCGATCCCTAGCCTCGACGCCCTAATGGCACTGCCTCGCCATCCTCCACAGCAACTACTCACAATCTGCAACCCCGGTTAACTCTTTCTACTTCACAAATATTTGTGTTACTGCTTTATCGTCTCTATTATTAATTGATTCATCTATTGTGTACAAATATTGAGAGTGGACGTTTCTACTTGCTAATTAGAGTACCAATCAATATTGCATCTTTTACTTGCTAAGAATGCTTAGGGATATCATTATTGATTGTTAGAACTGAATCATTAATTGGGTTTGTTAAACTTAAATTCAATTATTGAAAATCCATCGAACCGATTAACTGTTTTAATTTCTAACTTGATCCGCATTACATGTTGGTAAAATTAATCAAGATTCTTGGAAATTCTCTATTTGGGGTTAAGTTTACATCAGTATCACTGTCACATGATTATTTGATTATTACAGATTCATCTTATGATTGTTCTTGTGGCATTTATGTATATAGATACAATGAGCAGTATACATGAGTCGAGATATTCTAATTTGGTTACGCAGTAGTTATACATTGATGAGTTGGATTTGCAATTTGTTTTCTCCTTGCTGCTATGGAAACAACATACTTATTTCCTCTAGCCTTTCCACTTCATGGATTTAAAGCGAAATACACAGTAGTATGCTTTTAGAAGTATAGCTCTCATCTTTGTAATCTTTGTAGCATTGGTTGGCTTATCATTCTCACAACTAACATCAAGAATTTATTGTGGTTTGCAATATAGTAGCTTCTGTTACCCTTAAGAAATATATAGAAGTACTCGGACATCATGACTTTGATTCAAAAGATTCAAACAAGAACATCTCATCAACCTCGCAAAGTAGTATGGAGTCTATGGACTACAATCTATTAGCCACTAAGGAGTATTTCCTTAGAATTTAATTGTGGATTCCCTCATGTCCTGGTTGATTTTTTGAGATCTGGAAAATCGTGAATTACCACTGTTTTTATACTTGTGCTATATATTACATTAATCATGAAGATAGTGGTTGGGATCTCCAATCCTTGAGGTAAGAAACGTCATAACTTCTAGGAATTCATCACACCCTGGATGTTGAGCTGGAAATATCCGATGAGACCACGTGATTCTAATACTTACAGAATTGGTTATTGAAGTGTTAAATCTGATTGGAAGTTCTAGTTGGTGGCTGTAGGGCTCTAAGCAAGAAAGTTGAGGAAAAACTTGGCGAAATTAAATTAGTGGAACAAATATTAGATATTAGTGTGGACAGTAGATCGTGCAGTAGGAGATTATTTTATTTGTACATGAATTAACGGAATAGTGATGAGATTGACAACAATTGATTGTGTTAAAGCAAAAAGTCATCAAGAAAATTTGAAGAGATTAGTGTTTCGGGTTCTGCTAGGTGATGGTAGAGACTGAAATATAAGTGAAAATTGACAATTTTGTAAAATTAACGTGGAAGGTAGGATTATACAGTCAACTAGTGCAATTTAATAAAATTTAGTTGGCCGTCTTGTTTCTAAGTTCTTAAACTGGACCACTTAAAACGTTATCCATGTTTTTTTTTTCTGAATGAAGGGCTACGTCGTAGCCTGGCCTCGGGAACCTGAGACCTCCCTTTATGCATTCCAAACCCTTTACCATCTGAGCTACAACTCTACAACTCGGTGGTAAAACTGTATCCATGTTGATAATGTTTTATAATCAAATTTACAGTTCTCTGCATTTTCTCCTTTATCGATGTACAAATTGGAAGTCCCTCCTTAGACTAGAAAGAACCAATTATAATTAGTTAACAAAACCTGGGTTCCAGTTCCCTTCTCAAAGGTCGTGCTAATGCAGGAAAATTTTGAAAAATCTGACACTTGCCTATGGTCAAATGATCTTGAAGGATGGTTTTTTCCATGCAGATCCACATCCTGGGAACATTCTTATCTGCAAGAACTCTGAGGCAAGTAATCCAACCATGATCTGCTCTTTCGTGTGTGCATGTGTGCGTGTGCACTGTGTACATACCTGTATATTTGCTAAATCATAGTGTTTATAGTATCTTCTGGGAATTCCCTTTTGTTTACTTTTTTCATTGATACAATTGTTCTTAAAGGTTGCATTACTTGATTATGGACAAGTAAAGCATCTTCCTGACAACTTGAGGCTCGGGTTTGCAAATCTTGTTATTGGAATGGCCGACAATGACCCTGCAAGGGTTTTTCAGAGTTACAGGTACCACCATCATTAAGGATTTCATTGTCTTTCTTCAAAACAGATTTATTAGGCTTGATTTAGTGTAGCATGTATATGATTCAAATATTTCATGTTTTTGATTTTTTTATCTCACTTTGTAGAGAGCTTGGAATTGACATTTTGAGTACATGTGAAGATGAAGAAAGTGAACTGCTGAAGTTGGCACTGGAAATGTTTGACACCAAACTTCCTCCAGGACAAACTATTGTGTCGCCATATACTGAAAATTCTTCCTTAAATCAAATTAGCGTCCAGGTATGCAAGGTCTTTAATAGGAAAATTATAGATTTATAATCATTTTTGTTCCCCATCATCCAACATTCTCAAATAAATGGAATGTAAAGATGTTTTATGCATTTTTCTATATTTTTTTCACAAAACTGCATGTACATGAGTCTTAAGGGTCTTTGCAAAACATTGACCTATTCGGATCTGGAAAGTAGTTTCAAAGATAACAAGCATTCATGAGATGATGGCATTAATTGATAAAATTTGTTCGAGCAGGAGCATACTTTTAAGATTTAATAGAATACACGAAGTGTTTTTATATAATCATGCATAGGATCCATTTGTGGATAATCTAATTAGTAGTTTTTTCTCTTTTTGAACAAGAAAGGAGGGGTACAACACGAGGAGTTCCCAAGAGGTCGATTGAATTAGTAGTTTTAGTTAAACCATTCTTATTGCCAATATCTGTTGTAATCTGATTAGCATCTGTTTATACACCGTTAGATGCACTTGATGCTCTTATAAGCTTATTCTAACACCATATGCCTGCAAATTTTGTGAAATGATATATTGATGTGTCTCTAAGCATGTGGTCATGTTGATATGAAGTTATTCAATATGATACTTCAGCAATACTCCTAGATAACACATTAAATATTAAAATCTCTTTAAGCTTGAAACCTGCAACATTCCTCCAAAAACTGATCAGGGTTTTGCTGTCAGTGATTGGCTCTTTGTTCAATGCTAGTTAATGCCAATAGATAGAAGAATTGCTTACTATTAACTGAGTTCAGATACTGTAGTTTCTGTGGAAGATGCAGAAATTCTATGGAAACAAAATAAAATTGATTTACTGTATTAAATAATAAATATTTGTATTAAATAACAAAATAAAATAGCTGGATGACCATCATAGTTAAATTTGAAGAGAAACCTAAGTTTCTGAAATAAACATAATATTATATTTAAGTCTTATCACGAAAGCCGGACTTCCAATCTCAGAGAGGGAAAGCAACCATCATCTACTGACATAATTCTCTCTCTGTGTATGTTGGTATTAGATTTTGAAGATAATTTATTTTTGTCATAAAATTTTGTGTTATTTTCTCTATATTTTTACGAAATAAGTTTTGATGAGTTTTATATTTTACTCCACAATTAATCTCAAAAGTAACAATCATATTGAATCTAGAAAGGTGAAAAGTTACAATCTTTATATAAGGTTTGCAAACTTGCAATATTCTAACCTAGAAATGCTGTAAATTTAAATCTTAATTAACAGAGAAATGTAAAAAATATTAATTTAATATAAGATAAGTGCTACAGTTGAATACCATGTATATAATTTATGTCAAGAGACTGGTACAGTTCCTTTTAAGTATATATGTATTCCTTTCTCACTCTGGATCAAATAAGATGCACGATTTATCCAAGGAAAATGTCTTCTGTTTTTCTGTAAGTACAACTATCAACTAAAATTATGAACTTTTCCATAATTTTAGTTTTAAAATTTCCGTGTGACTTAAGTGACATACTGTTGTCCATGGGAAACATTGTCTGTGAACCATTTTTAGTAGTGAGATACTTTTCATGTCGATATTGCGACATTTTCTTTTGTAGTAGCCGTATTGAATTCCTTCAGTTAGATGCCCTTTGCCATACCATATCATTCAAGTTATCTTATACTGTTTATATATTCTGCACAGAGGTTCCCAGAGGAGCTATTCTCGGTATTGAGAACTATGCTGCTACTGAGGGGGCTTAGTGTCGGGTTGGCCGTAAGCCACTCCTGTGCAGAACAGTGGAGACCTATTGCCGAAGAAACTTTATATAAAGCTGGGAGATTAAAAGGTAAGGCCGCTGTTTTTTTCTTGTTCCTGTGCATAAGTAACAACAGAATATCGGTCTCAATCAGTGAGCCAGTATTCCTACGAAAGCTGATTAGGACAGTAAGCAAAGTATTCAAATTATTTAGGAGCTCAATCATTGAGAACTATCCTTAAACCTAATGAGTTTTAAGGATGCGTCATGCCAATGTTGATTCTATCTCTAATATAAGTAAGTAGACTCTTATAACAATCTTCGCTTGCATTGTTCTGAAGAATTTGATTTTATCAAATTGACACATTCTCCTTTTCAAACCATTGCAGAGGAGGATTTAAGAGCTCGAAGACCTGGCTTTCTTAAAAGAATATTTGGAAGAAAAGGATTATGACTGAAATCCAACAAAAAGGAGGAGGATTAGGTTTATTTTTGTTTGCTTCATTCTGATGGCAAGTGTCATTCATCACGATTACCTGTATCTATTGTTTGAACTGGTTAGAGGAGATAGCAGTTGCTTCTTCTTTCAGCCTGGGATCAATGTAAAACAGTCAGCTTTTTAACTATCTGAACTGGTATAGTATATTCATGTAACATTCAAATCTTCAAACAAAATTTCAAGAAAATTTATTATTGACTATGACAATGTGTCTTTGATAATTGACCATCTTTAAGCGAATCCGATGTTGCTGAGCACATTGAAATATCCATGTAGCTGAAAGTTGCAAGCACGACGACAAATAGTGGGTTTCTTTTTCAAGTAAATTGCTTGTAACTTTCTGGACTACAGTTGGAGACGGTGGTTTTAGTATCAGGGGATGGTGTCCACAGTAGAGTTGCTACAGCTGTGTGCCCTCGGGCAATGTATCACTTGTATCTTACTGCTTTTTAGATTGTACTCTTCTTGTTGTTGTTGT